>JANHFM010005478.1:24073-44769 GCA_032468115.1 Grayia smithii | reverse complement strand
GGCTTGTGCTTAATTGTAAGCCGCCCTGAGTCTCCGGAGAAGGGCGGGATATAAATGGGATTAAAAAAAAAATAAATAAAAAAAAATTATGAATTGTAATAAGCCATAAAATGACTTATAAATCACTATTGTTGGATTCCCAAATTATATTATGCTTAGTGTAGTATATGTATTAGGCAAAGTTTTAGTAACAATAAGGTCTCAACATTATATTTAGATCAATTCCCATATTGTCTTAAATGCTACATTTATTTTTTTACCCCAAAATGGAATTGGATAACGTGTTTCTTGGACTATGAGTTGAACCAAGATCAACATCACACATAAACACAATGAAACATGTTTATACAGTTGTGAAAGAAAAAGTGGAACAATTGAGATTTAAGATTGGTTTTAATTTTAGTTTTTAATCACATACTATTCTTGGTTTTTTAAAGTAATTTTACCAGATTGTTCTGATGCTTTATGATGTTTGTTTGTAGGTACAATTGAGATCTCTTCATAGTCTGGGTCCATCTCCTCTACAGTCCTCTTGATACCTGACATTGTTGTCTTCTTTACTAGAGAAAGAGAAGAAACAAATACACAGCATTTGTAAGTTATAGGTTGTAAGCTACATTACAGAATCAGCCAGTTCTCTTATTGAGAATAAAAGACCAGCATGTCTGAACAAGTAAAGAATTCTAAAATAAATCAATATTTTACAGCCAAAGATTTCTCTATGCTATGGTCACTGAAAAGTTATATGGATATAGACTTACTTTTTAAAAAATATGGGGAAAACGTTTGCCACTAAATGACATTTTAGGTTGTAACAATACTTGCATATGTTTATGAAAACCACAACCTGTTTTAGTTCTACAACTAACCTTAATTTTCCTCTTTCTTTTCTACTGAAAAGTAAATGTATATGTAGTGCATAAACATATCACATGGACCCAGTATTCCATTATAAATGAATAAAAATCTTCCCACAATATTTTTACCTTAGACATATAAATCAAAAACTGATTTTCTTTTAATACTCTGTACTTTGGCTGAAGGCTTCTTAGATTCCTCCCAAAGTTTTGTTTTTCAGTTAGTCCTGTCAAATAAAAATGGTTTTAATTGGTGAAAACAGATTTTTACTTTCTTCTCAGTCTTTCAGCATGTTTTATTCCTATCCACTCAATTTTTGAACTTAAGTTTATAATTTCACATTGAAAAATATTTAAAATTGTACAATCATGGAGATTAGACAATGACCATTCAACTTTTATTACCAATTGTTTTCTCGCCTGAATACAGAAAACATCGGTATACATTATTGCAAAAGAATTTTATTAAGATATGTTATCATGGAACACCAAAGACAGAAGAGCATCTAATAAACATAAGCATCAATAGGGTATCAAAAATTGCACTCATTTGCTACTGTCACTGAATGGAACTCCTTAATGATAATTAGGTCCTGCCTTGAAGGATCCTCAAAACAAACATTACTGAAGGAAAACGGATATCAAGACAGAATACTGCTTCTATTTTGTATACTTTTGTAATAAGCATGCCTATCAATATTCAAAATTGTGCCATAGTCAAGCTCTATCCAAAATCATAGTTTTAATATGAGTTGCATTTAAAAACAAGTACCCAGACAGGACTCATATCCAGGTAGAGTATGTCAAATAGTAAATGCCGAGCTCTTCTCATAACAGCACAACCCAGTGCAATTAAGTTATGCTTAAACCAGTTAAAATGAATGGAAACACATAAACATAACTCTACAACGGCATGGGCTACCCATGTGTTTAACAGGAAGTCCTACTGAATTCAATGTGAACGTTCAAGGAACGTAGTTAGTTTGCAAGGATGCAGATTTAAAGCATGCTCCCAACAAGAGTTCACCAAAACTCAGCGTTCTCTTTCCAAGTAAACATGGTTAGGATATGAGTGCAAGATGGGCGTAGAAGGGCTACTTCGCTTTTCCAGCCCCGAAGCCCAGCGAAGTTAGACACTGAGCAAACTTAGCCGGCTCTTTCAGAGGTAGTTGCCTCCGGTTTCTTGCAAGAGCCCCCAGCCTTTTGCCAGAGTCGAGCCCGAGCTGGAGGGGGCGCTCGCCAAACTCATGAACCACCCTGCCCTTTCTCAGCTCGGGAGGGATAATGCGGGGCTTCGGCTGCAACTGCACAACTCACCGGCTTGCTTAAAAAAAAAAACCCCGGAAGGCCGCCGCTGGCAGTCCCTTATAGCATTAACCAACCCAACGCTCAGCGAGGCCACCACCTGCAGCGCGCAGCCGCCATCAGCTCCGTCCTCTCTCAGGGCGACGGAGGGGCGCGGCTGCGCAGGCGGAGAGCGGAGAAGGGGCGGGTATTGGGAAGAAGCCGATGCCTGAAAGAGGCGGCGGCGGCGGCGGCGGCCTGGCTGCTATATTCTTGGCAAAGCAAAGCCCGAGAGCGGCTCTTCACCTGCAGCATCCACTGTAACTTAAACGACTTGAACTAGTGGCCAAGAAGACTGATGTGTGCCGGTTTTAGTTTTTCTTCTTCCAGGCGTTGGTATTTTGTTTAAGGAGCTTTTTAAAATCTCCAAAGTTTGTATCACTAGGCTTCTTTATAGTATCTTTTCTGCTGGCACCATTACTATTATTGTGATTATTAACCATACTCGTTAGCTGCGTGGGAATGCTGTATTGAACTATTAAAGTGGTAACATATGATGAGCAGGGAGACTTCTCTGTTGTCCCAAGTTTTCAGCATGCCAGAAACGCAAAATCTGAAGCTTTCCAGCAGCAGATACATAGGAATGAGATGAAGACGGCGACCAACAAATGTACACACCTTGTAAATTGTATTGTTGCCTTGTCCTCCGTTTTCCTTCTAAGATACCTCATTTAAAAATTTCAGGGACTATTTTTCTCAATTCATAATCAACCTTTATGGCAATGAACATTTGAAAATAATATGAAAGTGCTGGGGAACTGCCACCCAGGAGAGCAGGACTCATGCTGGCAATTAGTCTTCAGTTGTGTAGCTACAAAACACTTAAGACTGACACACACCACCCCTTCCATGGGATCTTCTCTGTTATCCCAAGAGAGGTCTGGGGAGATTCTTGTATTATAGGCAGTATACAATAAAGTAGTCATCTTGAACTCTACATATGTGGATCTGGTTGCTTGTGCCTGACAGAAATAAACTACATCAGTAAATTCATCCATAATTCTACTGATGTTCTCATGTATACTTAGGTCAACTGCAAGCAAAGAAATGCAGATTGTAATTATACACATCAATATGTGTAAATTAATATAAATAATAAAAAATGTGCTGTTTATATTCTAATCAATTTTGCCAATTGTTCTAAAAATATAAGCCATAGTAGAAATGTGTAACATTTTTTAAAGTTTAGTTGTCAAAATACTCTAACTGAAACTCTGCTTTTCAGACCATTAACTTTTCCACTATTTTTAAAATTAAATTAAGCTAATGCATCTCATTGAAACTTTTATAGATTTGGGTAATGAAACGTCTGTAAGAAAACAAGCAATATCAGAGAGCACCAAGGACCCCTGATTTCATAGCTGTAATCTCCAGATAGCTGTATAGTGGTTATTGAAGTAGTTTTTATACAATTTATTTATGATTATATTTGACTAGATAATATAAATTGCATTGTTACAGTATAGTCCCTCATAACTGTCTTCTGCACAATACTTATTCAGTTAAGTTTAAACATGAAACATACTGTACTAAATGAAACATACTTCAGTGGGGAAAAATTAATACAGTCCAATAACAATTTTTAGGGTTTTTTATATGGCATCAAGGCCAAATGTTTATGTTGGATGGCTTGAGTACATGGAGAAATGTTGGTAGAGATGTTGGAGGTTGATTTGTTTGTTTATCAGTTGGTTGTTATTGGGCATGTTTGGCTAAAACTGTGAGAGCTCACAGGTTAAGAAGACAGCTTTATAGCAGTGGGACTAATGGTATCCTCCATATTGACTGACAATAGCTATTTGGGGCCAGCTATTTCTGATAGCCAATATCTAGGAAATTCCAGCAGATTTGAGGTTGTGATGATTTTTGACATCTATGTTTGAGATAGCAATAGCACTTAGGCTTATATATTGAATTATAGTGCTTTACAGCATTCTGTAAGTGTCGACCGCCCAGCCGAACTTCAAGGAAAACAACGAACCTTTGATGCTGTTTCAATCATGGTTTAATGCAAGACAAGGAGTTAGGTGACTGCCTCTCCGGCGTGAAGTCAGTGCTGAGACTTGTTGTGATTTCAGTGCTTTTAAATGAACCGCACCGCACCACGCCCTCCCCGTCCATCCCGCACCTCTCAGCTGGCTTGTTGGGCTTGTCACTCTGATGCCATCAATCGCTGCCGCCGCTCCTGGCCACTGTTCATTCTTGGACAGATATGCTGGACATTTTTGGGGCGGTCTGCATGCTGTTTTGTTCACCAGTGCGTTCTTCTGGGTTTCCCTTTATGCCCTATCCTACTACTGTATTAACTAGCCCGCCACTGTAACTGCTGTGCATTCCCGGGCCCGGTATTGTCGTTTGTTGATTGTCTGATGTGTCAGGTCAGCGGATGTCTGCCCAACACTAAGTCTGTGATGGCGAACCTAGGGCATGTGTGCCACAGGTGGCACACGGAGCCATATCTGTGGGCACACGAGCTTTGCCCTAGTTCAGCTAGAGTGCACATGCGTGCTCCGGCCAGCTGATTTTCGGGCCTTCTTGGCCCACCAGAAGTTGGGAAACGGGCCATTTTCAGCCTCTGGAGGGCCTTGGGGGGTGGGGGAGGCTATTTTCACCCTCCCCAGGCTCCAAGAAAGCCTCTGGAGCCTGGGGAGGGGAAAAATATGGCCCTTCCGGGCCTACTGGAAGTCAAGAAATGGGCTGTTTCTGGCCTCCGGAGTGCCTTCGGGGGTTGGGGAGTCTGTTTCACCCTCTCAAGGCTCCAAGAAAGTCTCTGGAGCCTGGGGAGGGCAAAAAATGGGCCTTCCAGGGCCATCGGAAGTCAGGAAATGGGCCATTTCCGGCCTCTGGAGGGCCTGCAGGGGGACTTGGAAAGGCCATTTTTTTGCCCTCCCCAAACTCTAAGAAAGCCTCTGGAGCCTGGGGAGGGCAAAAAATGGGCCCACTGGGTCCATCAGTAACCTTTTTGCCATTGCGTGCCAAAACGTTTTGCCGTTTTGCTAAAATGGCAAAAAGGTTAGACATCACTGCTCTAAGTGATTTACAAAGTCAGCATGTTGTCCCAAAACTCTAGGTCCTCATTTTACTGACTTTGGAACGATGGAAGTCTGAGTCAATCTGACTATGGGCTGTTAGATTACAATTCTGCATTCTAATTCCACCATGGCTCAGTGGAAATGGAAATGGTAATGAAAGCAGGAGCAAGTCAGTTGTTGGGTGACAGTCCTTATTCTTGTTCCTTTGCCCTACACAATGGATTTGGGATTAAAATAATCCAGGGTTTGCTCTTGCTCTCATATTTATGGTTCATGGTGATTCTGGTGTTACATCCTTCCTGAGTGAAGATTTGAGATAGAAAAGAACTAACAGTCTTGATGTGAGAAGATTTAAGGAAGGCCTGCTGGAAAGGGGATAGAGCTGCTTGTTTTTTGCTAGCTGTTAACGAGATGGTGAGACATCTCATGTGTCATGTAAGATTCACAGGAATGTACTGAATAGAGAGAATTTCTTGTCAACTGTTTAATCAGGATAGGCATTGAATTTGAATATTAAATGTATTAAATAGTACAGTATTTTGAATTTTAGCATAGAACAATGTATTCCTAATTTGGAAGATTGTATAAATCTACTTACAGAATTTAAATGGAAATCTAGCGTTATTATAAATCTTCTACTTATGAATAACATCACTTATTTGGCCTAGTTGGAAATTGAAAACTACAGTAAAATAAACATAAGTAAAATAACATTTGTTTTCCAAACTAATATAATATTCAGGCAATGATATTGATTGCTATGGAAATTGTAATTTCCCTAGTAGAATTAAGTTCTTTTAAACATTAGGAACATAAATGTTTCCCTCTACAAGAATTGAGAAACTTGTGACCATTGTTGCTTATATGGTAGCATGCTCTTTAAAAACAACTTTAAATCTAGACAAAATGGTTGTCCTGTTGATTAGTAGGACTGAAGTACTGTACATTCTTTTGGAGATAGTTGTACTGTTCCTGAAATCTCAAGTTCTTTCAGTCTTAGCTGTTTTTTGATATTGAGGTGGCAGCTGTGCCAAGGAATAGCTTTCTGTAGCTACTGAAACAATTCTTTCTTTCTGAAACAATTTCTGCCATATGCTTTTTTTTTTAGAAGTGAAAAATGTGTTGGCTGGAATACTGAGTACTGCAGCTACTGGGAACATATTTTCATGTTGAAAATCCTGCACTGGCTACTAATGGTTTTCTGAATATGCTTCAAAGTACAAGTGCATACAGTACAAAGTACATGTACTTTTACAGCCTTAGTGGTTAAATCCTAAATATTTGAAAGACCATTTATGTTTTATTTTACGTTGCTTTTTACTTTTAGGATCCTGTGGAATTGTAAGAAAAGTGGGATCTAAATCAAGTAAGTAATAGATGTTTACATAATAAAGGTCTAAATTTTTGAATAAAACAGAAAATCAGAATGATGCAAATTAGCAATGTTTATTCTGAATTTGGCTTTGAGGCAAAGATTACACTAAAATGGATTTATTTACAACATTCAGTTCTTTGGATTAAGTATACAAAATAAACTACAACCAAATGCTTTTCACCCTCACATATCGCTACAACCCATACATAGTAGCTTTAAAAAGCATCATTTATAAGCAATCATCAAAAAAATCACCCATACTTATAAATACTTATAAATACATACATATAACATTGAAATATCTATTGATACACTCCAGTATTATTATACAAACTAAAAAATAACAAATTCACTAAAAGATCATGATTATAAAGCATATTGGTAAGTACAATAAAAATGATCAAACTGTTAGAATTACTGTTTCTAGTTCAGTGTTTTGTGGTATAACTGAAGACTTCATTCAGTAAGTTTCATGAGGTTAGCTGCCATCTAACCTGTAATATTTCTTTAAATATTCACAAAACAATTACGGTGGTTGAGAAAAGTGTGGGCATTTTTAGAGTGTTTTATTGTTCAGCTAAATCCTTCTATAATGTAGGAAATTTTGTATCAGAAAAGGTGAAAGGTAGTTTGGTCTACCTTCATGTAACTCAAGATGGCTAACTTCCTCTTGTAAAATTTCCATGAGTTTTAAACATAGTAAGATACATGACGATGTAGTGAAATAAAATATGCTAGAATAAAGATGGGCAGCTTTCCAAGAATTGGAGATTGCTACACTCTTCCTTGATCAGCTACAAGATTGCCTGGGATCTCATAGGAAGTGATTGATTTCTGGTCATTTGGGCAGATTAAAGGTATAAATAGAGTAACTCCTAGAGCCCTTCTGCTTCCACTTGGTGTTTATTTCGAAATAAAACAAAAATCATGCTATCAACATAGTCAGGTTTGTTGGGCTTTTGAAAATGGGTTGGTGGGTCACGTGAGGCATGTATGTTGTCCTGCCCTGTGCTAAATTTTCAGGAAGGTGCTCATCTCAAATATAGGTGGAACCTTTTCAGAACTAGGTTACAGTGTATTTAAAAGTATTTTCAGGACTGCAGAAGAACCAAACACTGCAGCTACGTAATTCAGTGACCAATACATTTTCTGAGTTAATATTCATCTACTTTTAAAATATTGCATGCAAATCAAGTTTTGTTTAGTATTTTGGAATCCTTCACAAATGAAATAACTTCCTTAACAAAGATCAAGCAATCTGTGAAGGATGGAGGTTCAATTGGAGGGTCAGTCTTTACAGTGAGTAATTCTTTTTCACACAGTGGGAAAACTGCAATTAGCAATAAATTCTTAATACCAAATGCAGAAATAAATAAAACTGAATATGATGGACTGCCTTTGGAATAAATAAATAATTTGTGCAGCACATAAATTTTGTGGGGCATATAAATTGCCTGGACATCACTGAAATTTATATTAAACATACACACTTATTTACTGAACTACTATTGTGTACAGTCATTCTCTGGATTTGACACAGCCGTTTGTTTCAATTTTAATGTAAACAGAAAAAAGCCTGTAAAAATCAAAAGCACAAGCACGTTGCTTGTTCCAAAAAGCCACGAACAGAATATTACAGAACAGTACACTTTTAAATATGCGTCTTAGAAATAGTAACACAAAACATTTTATAGTATAAAGTAAATACACACAAAAAATGCAATGTCATTAGTTGCTGGTTTCCAATTATTCAATCTACAAAAACTCAATATACATTAGATATTTACAATGGTTCCCATTTACAAAAATTGGAACTTTGTGAAATAATTCTAGGTATATTTGAATAAAAGTCACCTGCTTTATTTTTCCCTCAGAATAATTGCATGGACTTTTTAAATATAGAATCGGGCAGATTTATTGAGAGGTTACTAGAATTGTATATGGGAATGAAAAGGCCAAAGGAAAATGCTTTCTTTTTTGAAGAATGAGATAAGTTAGCAGGATGTCTGATTAAGAATACAGAATCCACAACTCTGATGAAGTAACACGACAAGATTTTGTAAAGCATTGGGGTGAAATGTGTAATAAATCATTGGTCTGAGTGAATTAGGCCCCTTCAAAGCTGAATGGGCATTGAAGGGGCATTGGGCCTCTATGCCTTCCAGAGAGGTTGCATGCTGTACCCCAGCTGCCTGAGTGCGCATGTTGCATATCCAGATACTTCAACTGGGATTTACTAACAAAACAAAGCAGCTGTGCATGCACACAAAAGTGGAAATGGTTTTTGAAGCAATGACTTACAAAAGGATTCTTTAAGGTTATGAGGTTTTTCCCTTGAGCTACTGAATTTTTAGGGAAGGGTCTTATAAATGCTGTGCTACGAAAGTACAGCTATATATGGCCTTTATAGATATGAGTCTATGGTGTAGGGCAACTGTTATTAAGCAATGGGTAACTTTCTATATTCATAGCTGAACTGTAATCACATTTTCAAACGTAATAAACAAGGCTGCTTAGAGATCCAGATTTGAAGGGTTAGATGTGATTTGAAGTGCATATCTTTTTCTGAAGACTCATACCAGCTTGATGCAGTTATTCTATGCAGAGAGGTGCTCTATGTACACACCTGTGGTGGATTGCTACCAATTCTACCCGGATTGGTGAACCGGTAGCGGCGGCAGCTCCGCCCACCCACTGGATGCTTCTGCGCACGAGCAGAAGTATCGCACATGCACAAGCATGTGCACGACCAAACCAGTAGTGATAGGTTTTGCAACCCACTATTGTGTGTGCTCTGTATTTTGTTCTTTGAATCCAGTTCTCTCTACAGTTCTATAATACAGGTAGTCCTCAACTTATGACCACCATTAAACCCTAAATTTCTGTTACTAAGCAAGACAAGTGAATACTGACTCATTTTACAACATTTCTTGCCACAATTGTAAAGTGAATCATTGCAGCTATATTAGTAACATGGTTAAGTACATCTGGCTTCCCCATTGACTTTGTCACATTGCAAAAGTTGATTACATGACCCTGGGACACAGCAACCATCATAAATACAAATCAGTTGCCAAGCATCTAAATTTTGATCACTTGACCATAGGGATGCTGCAACAGACATTAAGCATGAAAAGCAGTCATAAATCACTTTTTTCAGTGCTGTTATAACATTGAATAGCCTCTATATCAGGGGTGTCAAACTTCCGGCCCATGGGCCAGATGCATCATGTTTGTCACGTGCAGTTTAGTGAAGGGGAAAAAACTTGTACATCAAGTGATGCTGCGAGTTTGACACCACTTCTCTAGGTGAACTGTTTTAAGTTGAGGGCTACCTGTCACTGTAGATCAGGAGAGAAGTTGTTAGATTAAGTAATTCCTAAAAGTTTATTAAGAATCCTGACCTTATTCAGTGGATTTTTTTCCAATAAGATGATCTACGGTAATATTGGATATATTTAACCAATGTAACAGCATCAAAATGCAGGCATGTGGGTGTAGTTATAGGAAAAAAATCCAGTATATTGCAATAAAACCAAGTAAACTATAGATTATATAATCTTATTGATATATGTAAATATCTAATAGGTGATTTTTTCCCTGCGTCTGTTCCCCATTGAATTGCATTGAGTGGATTTAAGCAAGACAGTAAGCAAGCAAAATTAAAGTAGAAATAACCAAAATGTAAAATAGGGCAAATTTCCTGTAGATGGCAAGCAAGATTTATTTGGCAAGATCTATCAAGCTCTTTAACAAGTGACATGCATTGGTTGACATTTTCAAACAGATATTTGATTCATTCAGAAGTATAAACAGGAATTTTTTTGAAGTTAATTATGATCAAATATGATCCAAACAGTAGTTGTAAGGATGTTTTAAGAGAAAAAAAATATCTTCACTGTAACTGAAAATAAGCAAGCAAACATGCCAAGGAGAGTTACACATACCATTACCTTATGCCTTTTTTTTAAATGGAACTTTAAATGGAAAGAAAAAAAAGTTAAATTTCATCCAGTTGGTTCAGCCATTTAACTTTGTACATTCAAAATATGAATGAATTTTTGACATTGTTTTACCAAAAATCTGCTGCCTAGTGATATATTTCATGCAAAAGTAGCAATTTTTATGGTCCAGGGTCACAATAAAATGGATTTTGTAGGATAAAGGAATAAAGGGTTACAAAGCAGGGGAACGTTTCTCATATTTGGACAAAAGGATGTTTTAAAGGAATTCATGGAGTTCCTAACTTTTAACTTTAATAGGACTTGCTATACAAAACTCCATAGTTTTTTTTGCTGTTGCCCTTGAAATGGGAAAATTGCTATCATTTTTTCATAAACAGCGGTCAGTTTTATGGACTGCAAAAGGAGATTCAAAGGCAACAGTTTGACCAGCTGTCTCTTAATGTATTTTTATTTTACTGGTGAAATGCAGTGCATTTATTTTCACTAACAGAATAGCTTTCCAATGAAATCCAGAGGGGGAACCCCTTTGATTTCAATAAAAATCTATTCTTGTTCCACTGTTGGAAGAACAAGACTTAACTGGATTTCTCTAGTCACAGAATCCAAATTCATTGAACTGTTAATTCATATATTATTGAAAAATTACAATGTGTATAATCTACTGCACAGCAGCACAAATGTTTCCAATAATGGAAGTACTGTATAGCTAATATAAAAGTATTTAAAGGCACCTATTGCAAACACATGAATATCTATGAGAAAGCACTCAGTAAGTAATTAATTTTGAGTCATATCCTTATTAAAACGTTTGATGAATGTACACTTATATAAGATTCCAAGGCACCAGAAATGTCACATAGTATATAATAACTGCTTGAAATCAATTAGAACTATTTAATCAGGCATATTTTTCAGAGAAACTTGTTTTACTTAGTTCCTGATAAGATTAAATGTTAGTATATGTGGGCAATTAAGGCTTATAGTCTAGTCAAGCAAATGTATGTTGGCTGAAAATAACCCGATATAAGAATGGAGATGTACAAAGAATATACATAACTTACCTTTGTCAGAATGTCCAAGGAAAATTCATATTCACAGCAGTGTAATAATTATGTGGAAAATATTCAGCAATGATGTACAAAACGGCATAATGAATTTTCCTTGTAAAACATGTTCTTGTACTGTAAATGCTTGTCATACAACTACTGATCACAGCAATACACAACACAAAAGTGCTGATAACATGTATACTTATCATTTTCACACCTAGAAATCATGTTTTAATATGCGTTTTCTACACTAAAATATGTCAAATTTATTCAAGTTGTACAGGGTATGCTACAGGAAAAAAACAGAATTCAAAAAATGATCCATGTCACAGAGCGATTCTACCTGATTAATAACAGGTACATGACAGTTGTTTTTACTTTTTAATAGAAGGCAATGATTAATCAACTGCTTGTTCATTGTTTCTACTATATCTTAAACAAAAGATCCTTACTATTGAATTTTTTGAAATCTAAAGTTGTTATTTACCAATTTGGAAACAATACTGAAACCCAATATAGTGAGTGACAGAGTTTAATTCTAAGTATTACTTCTTTGGGCTTCTCATGGACAACTATGATGTGATCTTTATTATAGTTAATTTCAGATGGAAATTCTGAAGATTTAAAAAGTAACTAAGATGTCTTAAGGTCTTATTTAGAAGTAAAATGAAAAATAGTCACATACCACATACTAAAAAAAAAAGAAACACCCCTTTAACTGAGTGATTCTATATACAGATGGACCTAAATATCTTTAATATGCTTTCTGATGAAAAGTATTTCATGATGATGCAAGATGTATATTATTTTCAAATATTTTAACAATTATTATAATAGTGGTGCTATAAATTCAATTAATGAAACAAAATAAAGGACAAATATTACTTAAACCATTTACACATAAATCATATATAAACTCAAATTTTCACATTGACAGTAAACAGTACTTATCACATTGAAAATATGAAAAATGCAAATAAAACTATTTGAAATAAACTTGAAAAAAATACAATATGGACATGAGCATGATCTATTTAGTAACATCAACTGTTAATGATTTCAGAAGAAGTTAGAAATCATAACTATGGGAAATACTTAACAATCAAGACTTTAAACACAACAGTGTTTCTTTCCAGATGACACTTTGGAAAAAGCTGCTTTCCTGTACTTAAAATGAATCCTACAAATTCTGACAGTAATAGGAGCCTGATTTCTTACTCAAAAATTCTTCTTATCGTTGTATCTGTGAATAGTTACACAGCCATGGTATGATACTGGTCTGGGCATGGCAGCTACTCCAGTAATGATACTTGTTGCAGGGTCATAACAAAGAATAGTATCTGTGGCTTCTCCATTTTCTCTTCTCCCACCAAGGATATAGATTTTCCCATTACAGACAGACATGCCACAGTTTTCCTGATCATCAGATCAAAAAGAGAAAGAGTAAAATTATATTACAATAATTGTTTTGCTAGAAATGTACTAATTTATTCTTTTGTAAATTTATTTTCTTAAGCTTGTGCTTGTATACATTCCCTATCAATAAACTTTTGCATCATGCTTTCTGAGAAGTATTTCTGCCTCTTATAAATATCAATATGGGCAAATTCTAAATCAATCAATTTTTTCATTAAAACCTTCAAGTATCAAGCTCAGCCTAAAGATGGTTTCTGCAAACTTCCAGGACAGCATCATCCTAATACTTTCCAAATACTTCAAGTATTTTTATCCTGAATTATACCTTTAAACCAAACTTTCCCATTTTGTGCCCTCCAAATATATTGGACTTCTATAATTTCTCATTGAAATTCTGATACTTGCCAATAAATCCAGTATATTTGGAGATTTGGAAAAAGCTGCTTACTTCTGTAAGTACAGCATGAAGACAGAATTCACTTTGCCATTTGGAATAAAATCCCAATGCTCCAGTATCTATTTCATAAAAAGCAAACATGTATCGTAGAAATAAAAAGCTTTCCTAATTTTGCACATAGTCATGTTATGTTAACATATCTTTACTTGTACATACGAGCATTTTTAGTCCTTAGATGTTACCTGTCTGCTAAATGTGTTCTGCACATGCATCCAATAATCTTCAACTGGATCATAGCAATATATCGCTTTTGTGAGTCCTCCAGCAACATAAATGAGATTGTTTAATGATACAGCTGTAATACATCTCTTCGCAATGGGGATTGTTGCACGAAGGAGCCAAGAATTAGTATCAGGATCATACGACTGAACCTTAAGAGAAGGAAATACATGTTAGTTTTTAGCACATTTTCGGTATATTATAATGCTTATAAATTCTGCTTTCTTTGATTTTTAACATCATTCACTAAGTGATGTAATAAATGAGCAAATCAAAGATTATCCATTTACCATAAGACATTATAAAAATTGCATACTTTCTTTTTGGCTTAGTTAGCAAGTATAATTGTTTAAAAATAAAAGATGTACTTGAATGAATCAGTTTAACTTGAGAAGAATGATATTTGCCTTTCTCTGGGTTTGTACATGTTCCTATCTCACTTTTTCTAGCAAGCTTTTTAAAAAATTAAATGCTATGCAGTATGTTATCTGGATCCAACATAAACTTCTTGTTGTTGTTAGTTGAGAAGTTGTGTCTGACCCATCGCGATCCCATGGACAACGTTCCCCCAGGCCTTCCTGTCCTCTACCATCCTCTGGAGTCCATTTCAGTTTGCACCTACTGTTTCAGTGACTCCATCCAGCCACCTCATTCACTTCATAGTTAAACTTATGGTTTAAAATATGTTTTAAAATATAAACTTGAAAGCAAGTCAGTTTCAGCATATGATAACAGTTTCCTTAATTTGTGAAATTCTGAAAGGAAAATATTTTGTCCTGGAGATGGGGGTGAGAAGGGTCTCTCTTTGTCTGTCTCCCTTCCTCTCCCACAGCATAAATCTGCCTTAGCCAGTCCCCTCCCCCCCCAATCTTGATGCTGCCTTTACCTTATCTTCACCGAAGAGTAAAATAGAAAAAAAAAAGTTGTCCTTAGTTGTTGTACTCCTGTTAAAAAATTCCCTTTAAACCAACAACATTTAATGACAGCTGCAAAATGTATCAAATGTATTATTTTACATAATAATTCAAAAGGAAATCTCAGCAAAACAAAATTTGAACTACAAGTTTAAGATTGAAAATATTCTTTGGAATAAACAACCAATAAACATCATGATTAAAATTTGATTTTAGAAAGTTACAAACAGACCAAGGGTCCAGATAAATTTGAAATAAGAGTTTGGAATTTAATGTAAAAACCCTTCCTGTAGGAAAATACTTTTTTTAAAGTAAGTTTTTAAAAATTGAACACTAAAGGTAATTAAATATAAAATAAAAAGGGACAGTCTTGATTTACAATTACAGAATGGAGCAAAATAGTCAAACTCACTATTTTGAAAAATGAACTCAGAAGTTAACATTAATAGTGTTATCAGAGACATCTGACTCTGGAGGGACTGCGACTAAAAGATGTTATGGAAAAAGAACAGGTTTTACAAGACAAGATTGAATCTGAGTTGGAGGTCAATTTACAAATGTTATTCTTGACATGGAAAACTCCACATACAAAGGAAATGGTTGGTGTTTAATAATTAAAAAAGATATGCAAATAATAAACCAAGAGGGTAACGTGGATAATTTTCCCATATTGGATTTATAAAACAGGTTTGTTCAAATTTTGAAGAATTTTGTGAGAAAGGTCAAAGAAAAAAATGAAAACAACTTTTGCAACATTATTTGAATAAATATTAAGATTGTTGGAAGTAACAGGAAGGAATGCAAATTATAAAATATAAAGCTCTGTGGCACATATCTTGCCCCACTGTGGTGGTTTGTCCCCATCCTTCTATCATTCCACAAGGGTCTGAGCACCCGGCTGTCCCGGTTAGTCTGGAGACCCAACGGGACTACCACACTGGAGGCTGCATTTCCTGCTTCCCCTCTGCCCATCTTTTAATGTTCATTTTTACTGCTTCATTGCTTTGCTATTATGTTCACGTTTTATTATTTTCTCCATTTTACTGTTGTAAACTGCCCAGTGAGATGGGCAGTTTAAATTTAACGAATAAATAAAGTTGGTTTATTTGACCAAGGTTAAAGTAGATATATTGTTATTTCTTGTATCCTTTAACGGAGTTTTACTGACACCAGCAATGACACCTAAAATGACCATAATTTATTAATTTATTTATAGAGAAGAGTTGGAGTATAGGAAGGAATCATTTCTTATATTTTAAGAAGTGATGTTGCTAAAAAATTTTACATTTGTGAAGAAGTGTTTGCAGTGTCAGCATATTGCCCCCAACAATCTAGTCCTCATTTTACCAACCTTGGAAGGATGTAAGTCTGAGTCAATCTTGAGACGATGAGACTCAAACTGCTGAACTGCTGACAGCCGGCAATCAGCAGAAGTAACCTGCAGTTCTGCATTCTAACCACTGCCACCACGGCTCAGTATAATTATAAACTTTAATAAAATTAAAAAGTATGTGTGGTTAAAAAAACAGTCAAGAATGAATGGTGATGATGATTGACTATGGATTTTATTCACAAATTAGAAACCATTTGGACAGAAGTAGATACAGATGATCTGGTCATCCAAGTGAATAAATGAAGACTGAATCAGAAAAAAAGAAAAGAAAAAATGAATGAGCTGAGAAGGGAAAGATCAAAAAAGTCAGTAAGATGGCGGTAGTGAATTCTTGAAAAAGGAGAGAAATTTAAACAAAAGGAATATATGAAGTAATGCATGGACATAGAGGGAGCAAAAATGCTTTGCAAGGATAGAAATGTATGGAAAAATACTGAATGATATAGTGTTAGCTCTATTTTTATTTTGTTATTTCATAGTTTTAATTTCATTACCCTCTCATTCTTTTTCTGAACTTTATACAGGGTTGTTTACCTCCACAGGTGTACACACAGTTTAAAAATACATTTTTAAATATTACTAATGTAAGAAAAGTTAATTCAAATACCAAACCTTATCAGAGCATGTGTTATCATCTGGACCTCCACCAATCACGAAAAGTTTGCCCACACAGCTGGTAACTGCTGGAGAACTGACAGCTTCTTTAAGTGAAGCTACCTCTGTCCATCGATTGGAAAAAGAGTCATAACACTCCACACTACTCAGTCGATTTTGCCCATCGTATCCTCCAACCACATACACCTGTTAGAATATTAAAAAATGCATGTATCCGCTAATATTTTTAGGGACAGAAATACAAAACCTGAAAGTCTTCAGATATGCCTTGACTTTTCAAAAACCTATGTAAGATTATCGTACCTAGGCTTCAAAAATCCACATGATCACTGTGGTTGCTAACATTTAAGGACTTATTTGTATTTCCATGCTACTATCTTATGGTTGACTGAATTTTTGCAGCCCACAAAGAGCATCCCGATTTAAGATTTGAAATATACCCACATGCATAAACACTGGAAAATTGAGAGCCTATTATCATTATTACTATCTTCTTAATTTTTATTTTTTGTTAATTTATTTATAAATTCAAATAAATAAATAAATAAATAAATAAATAAATAAATAAATAAATAAATTACTTTTAATGGTTTTATTCTCTCCCTCTCCCTCTCCATTTATTTTAACTGGTTCAGCAGCTGGGTGATCATCAGCCACAATGCCTCCTCTACCACCTAGTTTGGTTACCAAAATTCTTCCCAGCTCACACATGGGAGGTTCAAACACCACATGTAATTGTACAGGATAATTTGCACAAATTCCGAGTAAGTAAAACAGAAATCAACAAAAACATACTCCAGATTTTAATCACTTATTTTAATCACACACAACCTGCAAAATAAGTATGTATTTTTTAAAATTGGAAATAAGGAAAAGACTAGCAACAAATCTTAATTTAATGGTAGCACACATGCTTTGTATGCAAATAATCCAAAGTTTGAATATTAACATTTCCAAGTAAAACTGAGGAATATGTTGACTGAAATGCTAAGATACTATTAAACAGTTTGTCCTAATATGGATAAGGAATAATAGTTAATCATGATCAAATTAAAATTCACTTCTCACTAGGTAGATACAAACCTTGCATTATGATCTCACATTTTAGAATAACAGACTTGGAAGGGGCCTTGGAGGTCTTCTAGTCCAACCCTCTGCCCAAACAGGAAATCCTACACCACTTCAAATGGTTATCCAACATCTTTAAAATTTCCAGTGTTGGAGCATTCACAACTTCTGCAGGCAAGTTGTTCCACTGATTAATTGTTCTAACTGTCAGGAAATTTCTCCTTAGTTCTCAGTTGCTTCTCTCCTTGATTAGTTTCCACCCATTGCTTCTTGTTCTACGCTCAGGTGCTTTGGAGAATAGATTGACTTTATTAGAAAAGAAAATGTCAGATCTGGTTAAGACACCAGTCTAGAAAACAGGAGACTAAGAGTTCTAGTACCTCTTATCCATAAAAGGAAGCTGGATGACTTTGGGCCTGTCACTCTCTCTCAGCCCAACTCACCACACGGGGTTGTTGATGTTGAGAAAATAGGAGGAGGAAGGTGTTGGATCTGTTTGCCTCCTTGAGTTATTTTTGAAAATAATAAAAGTGGCATACAAATAAATAAATAATTTATCTTTTGAGGGAAACACAAATCCCTGAAGTCTTTTCCCCTCCTGTTTCAATTATGTCTAGTGGAAAGGACTTAAAAGATTTGAGGATCCCTTAATTTACAGAAGAGGATGATTTAAATATACATATATATATATCAAAAGTTTGTAATTCCAAAATGTTTTTTTTTTAATAATGTATAATAATTCCTGATTTTGTAATGTACATTCTTTGTAATGTTTGTGATTAAAAATGAATCCCTCCCCCTGCCCCCCAACAACCACTTCAACAAAAAGGCTTACAGGAAGACTTGCTTTCCAGCTGTCCAGTCTTAATTATCTTTCAACCTCCCTTGTTCCTAGCTAATTATTCATACAGTTGAGAAAAATGGAAAATACAGCCTCATGTAGATAAAGATATGGGGGAAATGACAACACATATCAATTGCTCTGCCTGTATCTTCATATATTTCACAATTATTTTGTATCTTTACCAGAATCCTTCTGCTTCCTGCCAACCTAAGTGAGGTTATCATCAACATGGTTGTATGCTTGGTAGATGTTAACAATATATACCTAATATTGAAACTTGAAAAGGTAACTGTACATTTCATGTAGAAATAAAGGGAGGCTAAACATGATAAATTCTAACAAAAGAAATACCCACCAGCATCCCACAGACTGTATAGAAAATCTATCTGGCAGGCAGCCTTATTGTTTCACTGTCTTTCTCTGAATACCCAATGCTCTGTATTAATAAAACACAACACCTGCCCCACAAACTAACTGTTGCTGCTTTGTATTGGTTAGTTACATGGTACAATTAAAATAATCTATTTTCCAATATTTTCTGCCAGCTGTAATTTCCCGTCTCCTCCCACATCATTTTTTTTTACATCTGTTTAAGCATTTTGCCTTTTCTGAGAATGAGTGATGTTTGTTAAATATGTTCATTTGCAATTTTTTGGTTAATCTGCATTTAGATGCCAACTCATACTGTAGAAAAGATGCTTCTATGTTAATGTTTAAACTGTCCAAGAATTATAATGACTATTAGACACATTTCAAAACGTATTTCTTTAAAGCTAGCAGAAATAATAACATGGAAATAGGTGGACTGAAGGGAAAATGGCAGCAGCACAGGGAAGATGTTCTGCCTGTCTGTGGAACAGAGTCTAATATGCTGGAGTGCAGCCACCATATTCTAATATAACTTTCAGGCAATGATAAAGAAGCAGAAGTCATTGAACTGCTATGTAGATTATTCATATCTTGCACTAGCAACTGCTATTCTCTGATTAAAATTTAAAGGCAAGTTTCCAATCAGAAACAACAAAAAAGCAGTTTCTTATTCACTTCTGTGGGAGAAACTATGTGCATGTAGGGATGTCTGTTTCACTTAAATTGAATGTGCATTGGAATTTGCAATGCGCAATTGTTTTTTGGGTTAAAGGCAGCTTCTTTGATAGGTCTGCAAAACACAGCAAAAAGGTGGTTGGTTGCATTGTTCATTCCTTCATGAGTTCAGCTATGGAACTATATGTTTAGAATATTTATAAGGCAGGGATGAGGAACTGGTGGTCCTTTAAATACTTTCAAAGTCTATCCTCCCTTTCCCCCAGCAGGATAGTTAATGGCTAATCAGGATAGCTAATGGGAGGGATAGCAATAGCAATAATGCTTAGATTTATGTAACTCTTCACAGTGCTTAATAGTCCCCTCTAAGCGGTTTACAGTGTTTCATATTGCCCCCAGCAATCTGGGTCCTCATTTTACCGACCTCAGAAGGCTGGAAGGCTGAGTCAATCTTGAGCCTGGTGAGATTCGAACTGCCAAATTGCAGGCAGCTGGCAGTCAGCAGAAGTAGCCTTCTAATCCCTGCACCAGCACGTATTGCATTCTAACCACTGAGCCACCATAGGTGCTACAAACTATACATCTGAAAAGCCACCTGCATTAATTGGATGGGAAATGTAAGACATTTTGTTTCTCATTTAATCATATTTAAGAAATTGACTCTGCTATTAACTCAGTGGGTTGTTGGGATGATTTTATTGGGAAATTTCTAATGAGGCTGTCTGCCAGCCTGTTACTGCAGGTACACTACAAAACGTTTTGGGAGAGTGATAGGGATAAGATATTAACAATTTGCTTTGAAGCAAATGTTGTTAATCCTTAAAATGCTTGGTCTACCTGTCTACCTACATTTCCTTTAGTGTTCCCATGTGGAGCACTGAATGAAAGATGGAGTTTTAGGGAGAAGCTTCTGCCTTGTGCCAGGAGAGATCCTGCTAAGGATGATCTACATTGATTTCCACAGTTTTATGCTGCAGTTCTGGCCTCTGAGCCAAAAAAGTAAAATGTAAGAAACAATCTCTGTAGAACAGTGGTTCTCAACCTTCCTAATGCCATGACTCTTTAATACAGTTCCTCATGTTGTGGTGACCCCCAACCATAAAA
>JANHFM010005478.1:12111-23973 GCA_032468115.1 Grayia smithii | reverse complement strand
CCAACACTAATTGCTGGCATCTGGAACTAAACTGAACAGTTAGTTCAGAGCACTAATTAGGTGAGCCACCAAGGTATGGTTTCAGTTAAGGTTGTAAGTTAAGGACTATCTGTATATGGCTGTCCATCTCACAGTCAAGTGACTCTGGACAACATAACAAGAAGTTCATGCAATTTGTGGTTTAATTTTGCTTCCCAGCCCTTCAAGATGATTTCAATTACTATTCTCAGAAATATCCATCAGCCTAGTACACAAATATAATGGATGTTGTCATCTGAAATTTCTGCAAAGGATCCAGGCTGAGGTAGATTTATATAGTGGTTTTCTTTCAATATTCTTCACAAATTTGCATCTCTCATCTATTTATGGAAGAGCAAATAAACCCCAGGATTTCTAACAAGTATGGATAATGCAAGGTAGGTAAAGGGTTGCTTGGAGGCACTCAGCAAGCAATAGCTCCAGATTTTCAGTTCTCTTTCTTTTTCTTTTTTAATATTAGGAAACAAGGTTACTAGAACAAGGTTGATGCAGCCATATTGATTTTCTAGCCTTGCTGTATTTCATGGATGCTGATTTGCAACCTGGGGGTGCTTCTTAAGCCACAGTCCGTCTTACCCAATCTAAAATTACCATCTCTGCTGCCAGTTAGACATTGCCACATCACTGCCTACGGAGTTAACAAGACATTTGAATAAGTAAATTGAAAATTTTTCATTTTAAATATTTTTAGAGCTGAATATAACAAATTCTTAATCCCAAGAGGAAAAGAACCATAATCCATAAAAAACAGAGAAGTTGTATTAAAATGAAAACTCAAATCATCTCTGCTGAAAGAGTATGCCATACATAGACTGCTACCTTTTTTGGGGGGTGGGGGTGGCTGTATTAAATTTATTGGTTAGTTTTTCCTCCCGCCCCCCCCCCGCCCAATTTAGCAGAGGCTCATTATTGCAGATTGTGAGCAGTTGCTAATTATACCATTTATATTGTTTCAATGAGAGCAAGTTTGGTGTCGTGCTGAAAGGTGCTGAGGGATTTATCAATTTTAATTTTGCCTTAGGCACAGAAGCCAGCTGGGGAATCTCTCAGTCCTAGGAAGAAAAGTGTTGCCAAGAAAACTGGGGGGTCTTGCCCAGTTTTTGCCAGAAGTCAAAACTGCCTCAAAGGTGCAGAAACTGAAGAATAATGAGGAGTGTTTCAATAATTATTGCATTTTCAGTGCATTTTCACTGTTAATGAATAGTATTTCCTAACATGGCACTGTCCAAATGTATTGGATTAAAACCCAACTATGATACAAATCATAGTTCCAACATAATTTGAGATTATCAAATTTTCTTAATCTCAGAAACTGGGTGAACTTCAACCTGCAGAATTCCCCAGCCAGATGTGTCCACACATCTTAAAGTTGCTGATGTTGAGTTGAGGGAAGATTTTTTTTTATTAAAAAGTTTTACAAAATATTTCACCCCAAGAATAAACCCCTTTTCATCCCCCTCCGTCACCCTTCCTTCCTTCCATCCCCCACCCCTCCCCCCAACTTCCCAGAGCAAAATACAGGGTATAACATGTCACAATCATATGCTAAATTATGCTAATTATCTATAAACAATTTTACTCCCCTTTGCACTTTAACTCCCTTTTTACTTAACTAAATGTAAACACATCTCATCAATTTGTCATTCATAAACTATTTGATACTTTTTAGTCCCATATTTGTTTTGAATATAGTCAATCCAACTTCTCCATTCCAATATTTATCTTTCTTGTGATTGATCTTTCAGATATGCTGAGATTTTTGCCATTTCCGCTAAGCTTGTAACTTTTAATATCCATTCTTCTATAGTGGGTAGATCTTCCTTCTTCCAGTATTGTGCCACCAAAAGTCTTGCTGCAGTTATTAAATTTAAGATCAATTTATACTTGCTGACTATCTTGAAGTTATTCAATATATTGTTTTATTTCAATATCTTTAGCAATATTTTCTGTTTCTGCCTTTTGGCTATTAAAAAGTATGTATGTGTTTCTGTGTGTTGTGTGTGTGTGTGTGTGTGTATCATAATAAGATATAAGTTAGGCTGCTTGTTATAAGAAAAGACTGAATTGAGAAATTCATTTTCTATAGCAACTGTGCATCAAATGTAATATATACAGTATATCAACAAATCCGAATGTTAAAATGACGTTTCAACAGCAAACCTCACCTTTAAGACAGAGAATTCAATGTGATTTTGGGTTAGTGTTTTATTGCAACCATACTTCAGAAATTAAGTATCTCTAATAAAGATCCCTTACCTTACCAAGGAGGACAGCCATTTTATGACGCCACCTCCCTTTATTTAGAGAAGCGACTCTGATCCAAATATTAAGTTGAGAATTATAAATCCACACATCACGGCTATTGATTCTTCCACCTTATTGAAAAAATAGAATTGATTATTATTATATAAGTATTGTCACTGATGGGTCTTATTGTGGAAAATGCATTACTATGTTACAGGTAGAAGTGTATAAAACTTTTTCCCCCGAGTGTCAAATGTTTGAAGTTTGAAATGCTTTGCTATGAATCTGAAAAGATTCTTTCAAGCTAGATATGTTGCTTTGACCAGTTTGGAAATATTTCAGGTTCAGAAAGCTTAAAACATCTGTTTTGAATACAAAATACTGCCACGGTATTCAAAATGACTACCTCAAATTCAAAATGTTTCAATGTGCTTTGCAAACCTCTAGTTTATACTACTAAAAATAAATTGCAGGACAACCATATACTTTCAAAACTTCTTGACCATAGAGTAATGGATATAAAACTTTTCTAATCAAAGAACACTTTCTGGAATGATATTTCAGCGGAAACCAGATCAGATACACAGGTTCCCACAATGGAAGTTGGACATTTCCTATATTTAAATCAATATATATAGATGAAGAAGACTTTTCAGAGTTATTAAGACATGGATACATAAGTCACCTCTATGTTCACTTTATTGAGCTACTCTTCAATGCAAAGAAATAGCAAAATGGATATTACTGTATTTTTCTAAGACTCACTCCCCACCCCCCAAATAGGTTGAAATGTCTGTGAATCATATAGAGCGAATATTGTGGCGGGGAGGGGGGGGGAAGAGGAGGGTTGGTGTGGCACCCATCAGCTGTTCTAGGCGGCAGGGATCACCAATGCCTATTGCCACTGACCATTCACTGCTGATTGGCGGCAAATAAGCGGTGGCAGCAGCGAACGAGCAGATTTTTCCCCCTTGTTTTTCTCCTCTAAAGCTAATGTGTGTCTTATACTCCAGAGGATCTTATAGTCCGAAAAATATGATAATTAAAAAAGACACATTCTTTAAAAAAACAGTAATTTTTCTATTGAAACTCCCCCTACGAATAATATAAAATTATTACCTGAAACAAGGATGTCATTCCTCAAAGCACAAACTGCATACTCAGATTTTGTAAATTCTGGTAATTTTGCCAGGGATTTCCACTCTCCTGTCATTGGGTCATAACATTCGGTATATGGCAAATTAAATCCCCCAACACGCTCACAACCTCCAACAACAACTATAACTTCAGAGTAGCCAGTTGATCTATAAACAGAAAATATATTTATACTTTAAATATTTTAAAATTTTAGCAACAGTACTTAAAATTGACTGAAACATTATATTTAAGAACAAGATCTGAAGTCTTGCCCACTAAAATAAACATCTGGAAAAGATTATCACATTAACCAAGTAGTTTGAGGCAAGAAAAACTCTTCCTAATCTACATACACATTTGAAAACAGTGTTAAGCAACCTGATGATTTCCAGATGATTTCCTTTACTGACTGATAGTACTGGATCAGTTCATAAGTAACAATTAGACAGAATGAATTTAAGTCAGTATATGAATGAGAATAGAATTGAGCAATCAAGCACACCAGCTTGATTCCTTCCACCAGTGACAATAGTGAACTAAACCTGTAAACTCCATCCAAGCTGGCACTCTTTACATTTTTTGGACTGCAGCTCACATAGGACAACATGAGTAGCAAACAGTAATCATGAGATTTGTAGCCTGAATGATCAGGTTGCATCGCCACCCCCGCTCTCCATTTTGCAAGATCTGCAAACCAGGATATATTAACTTGTTACACTAATAATAAAGGGGCTATCTTGATATATGATTTGATAAAGAGAACAAATAATTAGGTTTTTCAATTCACACATAACATCAGACAAATCATGAAAGTATGTTCTAGGTCTACTTAATTACTCCCTTCAGCATAGGGAATTAAGTGGTAGTGATTGAGCATAATACACAGTTGCTTTTTCCAATGTGCAAATGAAACTATAACGTTGTTAGCTGAACAAAATTATTCTGGAATGCAAAAACAGCTACTCTGGACATCATCTTACCTTCGTGGTCTAGTTCTTGAAGACATCATTTCATTTCCAAGGACATGGTACCTTCGTGCTTCATGTAACAACTGGTAACATTCAGGTGAGTTTTGGATCAACTGATCTACTTCCACTGTCTGAACAAAGTAGTTAGGATGTAACAAAGGCAGTCTCACATGTGTGAGAATTTCTTGTAGAACTGAGCGCCTGGATTCCACAGCCCGGTAAACCCAGTGCATAACTGCTTCAAACACCATCTCCTCTTTGCTTATTACCAGTTCATCACTGCATATGTAATCAATAAGTTCATCTTTTCCAAGCTCAAGAAATTCTTCATGCTGGGCCACATCCTCAAAATTTTGCAGTGCAAAAGTTTTGCATTTTGTAAAGAGTGTTTTCAGAGAGTGTGTATCAGCAAAACGTTGAATTCCTAGACAATTACAAGGATCTAGCTGCTCTTCTAGGAACTTAGCACATGCATCACGCAAAACACTTATTTGAAAGAGACTTGACGTTTCAAACAGGTACTGCACATTATCCGTGGTGATTTTTACTTTGCCTGTATATACATATTGTAAAAAGCAATCCATGGCTTCAGCAAAAATTCCATTAATTTCTACCAACATCTCCCGACTTTCTCTGTGATCATTGCAAAACATAGCTCTGAAGTAACTGCTGCAAGCTGAAAGAACAGCACGATGACAAGGAAATTCTCTGCCTTCAACACAGATTATTACATCTGTGAACAAGCGACTGTCACGAAATTCATTGAAGATCTGAAGTATGCTTTCGGCATGGGATGATCCAGAAGAAAAGTCAAAGAACTCATGGCCTGATAAGGACTTTGGGTCCATTTCAAAAACTTTACGCTTGGTGACTGGGGATTCTTGGACCCGATTATCCCCTCTGTTCAATCTGCGCCCCAGTATTAGCACCATGGTTACATCAACTGTTCATGCAATCATGGAGAAGAGATGTGATGAGTATCTTCTTGGTGCTAAAAATAGATATTGTAAAAATATTTCAGACTACAAAGGACATTAATACACTAAGTAAAACATTGGGTCATCCATGCAATAGGACTATAGTCTTAGTTAGTCAAAAGGAGCAAACTATTTCTCCAAACTAAACTCTTCTTTCTTACAGCTATTTTGCTAAACTAACCAATCCTGATATTTCTTTAGCACAGGAAAACTTTACGAAATATATTGAATGAATGGAAGATCTTTGAGGGGAGATTAAATACCAATACACAAAGAGGTGTTTTGGGGAGGGAGAATTGCTTGCAACTTTATCCTCACAAGCATCACTTTCACTTTAGCTATAAAGAGCTGTTTGCATATACATTTAATAGTCATAAAAATGGATATAGAAGCTAGATGGGGAAAGTTTTGTATCCAAACATTCTCACACTGGATTCACTATTTAATGACACTAATAATTTTTTATAGATTTCTGGTGGGAAAACTAGGAGAAAGACAAGAAAACCTACAGAATTCTCTTGGAAAAAATGCCTAGTTACTGACCACCCTGGTCAGCATAAGCTAACAGGGCTTTAGCAATTATATATAATTTATTTTAACTGTATCTGGTATTGTAGAAAAATATTATCAATAGAATTAATGAAGATACATGATAATATTTATGTTGTAACATTTGAAGGTTTTTGTAGTGAATTTAGACATAAGGCTAACTGTGCTTACTTGTTATTAAAACCATGATCTGAAGGAAAATAAATATGAAATAGTAATCCAGAATATTTTAGAAGCCTATAGTTGGATTGGTGATGTATTAATGATCACTGACAGCCACTCAACAATTGAGGCAAGGTAGATGAGCATAAGAGGAAAGATCAAAAGTCTTTTCATTTAGTCCTATCCTCATCAACCCATGCAAATTGTAACAATTCTACTTAGGTTAACAAAAATTCATTCCTGTAATTTCTGAATTATCAAAATGGAAGTTCCTTCTCAGTTTAACACACTTGCTGCATTAACCTGAACACCACTAAATTCGGTGAATCTGAAACAATGCGAATATGTTAGGCATGGATGTTTTATTTCAGTAATCAACAGACTGCACTAGATAAGTGTATTTCTTTGTGGAAGACATGAAACAGTTCTACCCACAGTTGTAGAAATTTCACAAAGTAAAGAAAACAAGTAATCTTTATTCAAAAGTTTTCTATCCTAAATGTTTTCTGTCCTAAATTCTATCCTAAAACCCAAAGACAGGGTTTAGACATATTTACCAATTATTTTTAAAACTAGTTATTGAATAAACCACTGGACTAACAAAACACCCAAAACACGTATTTATTACGTTCAAGTGATGGTTGAAATAGGTCAGTGTTGCTCTAGTTGTGTGTGCCACTGATGATGCAAGCATATTTGGGTAGAAGATGACTGTCTTTTCCAAACCAGCTGTCTTGTACCTTTCAAGTAAGAATAATACTATTCCTGAAGTCATTGTATTGATTGCCACTAGATTTCTGGGCTTAATTAAGTTTGCTGATTGTTACATTTAAAACCCTTCATGACAAGCAAATTAGTTTCAGTTTAATGATTATAGTAGAAAGAATGTGGTGCCTGTTCCACTTCTGGGTTTCTGGTGTGCATGTGCATGAAATGATCAGCTGGCCTTTTTTCATGCGACAGTGCCGGAAACTAAAAGAGGTGGTCTTCCATTTTCCTGCGTGAACATGCGTGCCGGCCAACTGATCGTCGTGTGTGCATGCATGCCAGAAACTCGGAAGAGTAGCTGGCTGAAACCGGAAGTTCAGTAGCTGAAACTGGAAGTTCATTTTTGGGTATGTGCATATACCCAATGTGCGTATGGCCTGGGAAGCTTCTCTTCTGGGTTGCATCCCCGATGCGTGAGTGCGCTCCCTTTTGAGCACTCAATGCCGAAAAGGTTCGCCATCACTGGCCTAAAGCATTCTAAATTATTTCATCACAGAATTAAAGCAATAAATCTCATTTATCCATTCCATGCCTCTTTACCCCCACTATAGTTTTTGTGAAAATATTACTTTAAGTAGCTTGATTTTACCTACCAAATATTGCACAGAATTTGTACAGTCCTCTTATAATCATTAACGAGAATAGGTAAGACTACAGGAACAAAATATGTTTACTTCCTTTAGATTTGTCTAATTCTACTTCTTCATATTCATCTCAAGTTAGCCCTGAAACCCTGATCCTTTCTTTCCTGGGACATAAATTTGAAAGTACCTCCTTAAGGTATAACTCCTTAAGAGGAAGCAATTGTATTTTTTTCTTTGTTGCTCTAAAAAAGAAAAAAAAAAGTAAAGAATTTTTCCAATAGTGCTCAACTCCTGTGACTTGAAGGACATGCAGTAGTTTTCTTGGTATCAAAGCTTTAGTGAGTTCTTGCCTGACTACAGCTTTTTTCAGCGCCCCAGTCTAATCTACAGTGTAGAATTTCCCATTGGTTTCTCATCCAAACATTGAACAGATCAATTATTAAAACTGGTATTATATAAAATAACAAAATAACAGATAATAAGTAGTGGAATATTTACTGCTGTACATTTCACCATGAGTCAAATTAAATAATTGATAGGTAGTCTGATGTAGTGGTTAAGGCACCTGACTAAAATCCAGGAAACAATGAGATCTAGTCCTGCCTCAGGCATGAAAATCAGCTGGATGATTTTAGGTCAGTGACTCACCTCACAGGGTGGCTGTGGGAAGAGAAAGAAATATTGGACATAAGAGTTTTTATAAAAATAATAAAGGCAGGATAAAAAAAAATCTAAAAAATAAAGATAAATTATGCCAACTATACAAATGTACATTTTATGGCTCTTTAATTTAAACTGGAGAGGGAGTTTGATATAATGGTGAAAGCATGAGGCTAGAAACTGTGATTGTGAACTCTACTGTCACCTTGGGTACTAATTATAATTATCAGCTAGGTGACCTTGGACAGTCACTTTCTCTCAATCTTGGGAAAGAGGGAGGCAAACAACTTCTGAAAAACCTTGCCAAAAAAACCCCAAAAACCTGCAGCGGCTCATCCAGTCAGTCTCTGAGAAATTGATATGATTGAATGGAAGAAAAAAAAATCTATGTTTTATAATATGAAGCTTTGCTACTTTGGTACCATTTTGGGAAAGCAGATTTATATTCTGTTGGTTTGCAAGAAGCTTCCAAGATTACTTTAATTCATTCCTGCATAAAGTTTATAAAAACTTTATGCAGGAAACCCAGCTGCAACAATTCTACTGCAATTCAATGTATTATCTGAAGGAATTTCTAAAACCAAACAGCGGACATCAAGTCACCAGATGCTCTTTTCCTAAAAGTCAGGCTCATAACAGGGCTTCCACCTTGCAAAATTGAAGCTCTGCACACGGTAGGTAAACAGCGTACGTGGACCCACGGATAGTTTCGGGATCACTTCGATGCCATTAAGTTAAACTTTTGCGTTCGTGTTTCTAAGCGTGTCTGCGGCTTGATAACTGCAAATCCACGTTGTTTCCCTGCGGGCCATCTAGAAAAAGGCTCAGGTTGCCAGAAAGCTACGGCATTCGGGTTTATAGGGATAAAAACCTTTCGCGGGTACGCCAGCACCCCGTTGACCTAACAGACGAAGTTCTTAGAAACCTTAAATGGAACAGGACCGTCTCGTAACTCCAAATCAACGCCACCAGCTGTTACACAACTGGCCTCGAGTCGAACCCGGACAGCCGCCAGGCGAGCTCGCACGAACACAAACACATCATACGGTTCACCTTCAACCGCACAGAGCAGGAGACAAGACCCGCCTCCCCGCATTTTATGTCCAATTAGAGAATGCAATTTTTCAAGCACCCTCACTTCTTCCTTCGTCTTCAGCTGGGGTGAGCTCCAATCAGCAGCGACCTTTCCCACTCTTGCCTTCAGTTCTCAAGATGGAGAAGGAAGCTGCGATATCTTGGGGAGGGAGAATCAACTTGGAAAAGACTCGCTTGGACGGCTACTCACTTTTCATCGTCTCCTTTTCTTTCCTTTTCTTCTCTTTTCCGTCATATAGCTCATAGCAGTTATGCCTAACTCCTTTTAAAAAAATGCCTACGGCTTAAAGGTTTTTGAAGCTATTTCTGTTCTCCCCTCCGGAAAAAATGGTCTAGTCCAGTGAAGGGAACTGCCAACAGCCACTTCGCCAACCGCCTCATGAGGGACCGGGGGGTGGGGGAGGGGAAATTTTATGTACTGGGATATTGATCTCCCGGGAATGTGTCGTTGAGCTCGGGAAAGGGTCGACAGCAAAATTGCTTGTTATAGCCTGTGCATTTGCCACTAAACGTAGAAGGGTCACCAAACGGAACTTCAAATTACTATAATGCAGTTGGGGGGCGGAGGAAAACGATGGGCGAACTTCCCAGTGTTCTCAGAAATAACCCAAATCTGCTGGCCAAAACTTTCGAATCGGTCCAAACAGAAATAAAAGTCCAGACCACTGGCCGAAGTACTTGGAAGCGAGAAAAAGGAAGGGGAAAGACAAATCTGGAGATGATAGATCTCTTTTTAAGTTTCTAAATAGGAAAGACCCCTTAAAAGAAGACGCAGTCTAGCACTTTACAAGTCGCCGAAATCTGTGTCGCCAACAGTGGAAATCCACATTTGCGCATTTTAAAGAAGGGGTCGAGAAGGAAAGCCGCTTCGCGCGCCTCCCCCGCCTCCTCCGCCGCCACGCATATTGTTTTCCACCTTCTGATGAATCCCACTTCCTTTCTCGATGCACAAACAAAGCGTTCAACAGCACTAACGGTGTTCTGATTTGTGCTTATGTGCCTTTCTCGCGCTACCAACCGAAGAAAGAAATCAACGCTAGTATCATTTTCTCTGGCCACCTAATATCAAAGGGTTTTTCCTCCTCCGTAATGGCAGCTTTTACAAAGGATCCGTATGCATTTTAAAACTCCATAAAATTGCATTTAACACTTTTTTTTCCAGGAAAAGCGAAAGGATGGAGCAATGCTGGGGTGGGGGTCGGGGTCATCTATTTTATCATCAGGCAAGGGGTGTCAGCACTAAAATCAAGCTGTTCAAGATTAACGGCATTATTACTGTTTTGAATGTGTTTCTGCTGAAATAGAAATAAATGATCACCCGGCCCCCAATGACATTTTTGGCCTCGGGGAATTCAGCTCAGTTCTCGGCGACTGAGTTCACAGTGAAGATGTTTACCTGTCTGTCGCTTTTTCCTGGAATTAAAGAGTAGCCAGCAGCAAGCCTCTCGCTTCCTTCTCCTTAGCCCGCTCGCCGCTCGCTCTTTTTCTCTTTTTCAAGTTCGAGCTCAACTCTAAACAAAGAAGACCCCAAACATGTGACCACTCAGAGTCAAAACAGATGATGTCACGCACTTCCCAGCCAATCTCAGCAGGGCCGGTGGAAAGATGTCTTGGGAGATGTAGTTCTTTTAATCCAATGGTTTGCGACGCAATTTCATATGTTGTTGAAAGAAGTAAATTTCCTCTTACAAGAGTGAGAGATGCATAACGTTATCGCTGTCAAGGCGATACTGCGTGATGATTTCTGTATAGGCAGACAGCGGCAGCTTTAATTTCTCAAACTTTGTTTCTATTGAACTATAAAAAAACTGCAGCACTATAAAACAAAAAAGGTAGTGATTATATAGTGAAAGAAAATCTAATATAATGTAATCATTAAAATAACCTAAAGAGTGTCCAAAGAAGAAAACTAATTAACAAAATAAAATAAAATAAAAATAAAATCTAATACAGATGAGGAAACAAAATAAATTCATTTTTAACTTATTAAATCAACAACCAAGAGACACATTGCATCTTCTTATTGTTAGAATAAAAAGACTTTCAAAAAATTAGATAAACTCAGTGGTGGGATTCAAGTCATTTAACAACCAGTTCTCTTCCCTAATGATTTCTTCTAACAACCAGTTTGCCAAATTGCTCAGAAAGTTAACAACCAGTTCTCCCGAAGTGTGAACTCGCTGAATCCCACCACTGGATAAACTTATATTCTGAATCCTTAAAATCAGGAGAATAAGCTTCTTTCTGTTTACATAAAATTATCCTTTTTGTTGTACCACATGCTGGAGAGACAAAACTCTTCATGAGATGACAAATTCCATATCCTTTAGTATTTCCCCCCAATATTATATTGACATACACAGTGAAACCAAAGCAAACCTGTAGCTGGAGAAGACCAGATCTCATGAGTTAAAGAAACCTTAAGTTTCTTACACAAACATAAAAAAATTAATGTCCATCCCTTTTTGATTCTTTGAAAGTTAGGGTTAAACCATATTGCTTTACAACAGTGGTTCTCAACCTTCCTAATGCTGCAACCTTTTAATACAGTCCTCATATTGTGGTGACCCCCAACCATAAAATTATTTTTGTTGCTACTTCATAACTGTAATTTTGCTATTATTATGAATCGTAATGTAAACACCTGAAAGGCAGGTGTTTCCTCGACCTTTCTCACAA
>JANHFM010005477.1:668717-682527 GCA_032468115.1 Grayia smithii | reverse complement strand
CCGATGGTCTTAGGTGACCCCTGTGAAAGGGTCATTCGACCCCCAAAGGGGTCCCGACCCACAGGTTGAGAACCACTCTTCTAAGTCATATTTCAAGAAACTACAAATTTCCTGTCTCTCTTCTTATAGCTGTTCTTTTTAACTTATCTTTCAGATGTATTGCCCTCCCACCCACCTCCAACAACCCTGCTAATAAGAATGATAGGGGTAGCAGTTCAAGGCACATGGTGATTACCACACTGGGAAGCTATAACTATTTTCCTCCACTCTTCACCCTCCACCAAAAATGCTTGAATGCTTTCATTGAAAGCTTGTGTGTTTTTTATTAAAAACCCAAGAGAGCTATGGAAAATAGATTTAGAACTACATTCCCACTGATTTCAATGGATTTTGTGTTACTATTGGCATTTATAGAAGTTCCTCTGAAATTGACACAACATTTTTCAATGACTAGTAATTCTCAGGCATTTCAGACAATAATTATGCAATCTTGAGAATAATGAATTAGAATAAGTGGCATACTAAATTTTCTAAAAAGTTGTTTGGGTAATTTGAATTACGGACAACAGACAACATACCTACATTTGCCTTCATTCATGAGAAACAACACATGAACTTTGTGAGATATTCTTGCAATGAACAGGAAAAATTATCCAGTAATCTGTGAAAGGAGAATTTTGCCAATTTCAACTTTTTTTGCCAAAACAATCCTAATTCAACTCATTTGCATAATGGATTTTTTCAAAAGGGCTCATGTAAATATAATCAGGTTCCTAACCTTTTAAGTTGTATTACCTGTTGAACTTTGGGGACAGAATTTAAAACTGTCTTAGGTACCTCAAGTTACACATAGACGTCCAGCATATCTCTCACCACCAGTCTGTAGCAAACATTCTCTGAAACTGGAATGAAAAGCAAGATATGGTACTCATTTGCTTGGTTAAAACATAACAATAAGCTATTATTGTTATTTTGTGAGAATCAAGTCCATAATGGCATTTTCAACAAAGTTTTCTTTCAGTCAAGTTTGACTTCTGAGGACATGTCTAGGTCATTTTCTTGGCAACAATACAGAAAGAGTTGGCTTTGCTGTTGTGATCGTGATTTAACATATCTAGAGAGTCTGAATATAAATACAAGTTGTAAAGGAAAAGATATTAAAGCTGTTCTCATTTCTTAAAATAGAAGAATTTTCATCATCAGATAAGTTATAGGAATGTTACTCTTAGCATGACATGTCTATTAACACCTTCAGAATAAATGCTCTGTCTCGCACATTGGCAAAAAAAAATTCAAAACATAAAATACAAATTAGATGGACATGACACGTTAAGTCAATGTTTTTATAACTTCACAATTGTAAGATATGTGCATTTCAGCCAGCTGGGGAATTCAGGGAGTCGAAATCCACATATCTTAAAAGTTGCCAGGTTTGAAAAATACTGTGTTAAGTTACTTGCCATAAAACCTAAGGGTTTTGACTTAGGGAGAAAATCAATAAACAAGCTCTAATTCGTCCCAAGGTCTAGGAGAGCAAGTAGAGTTTTAGTCATTTCCTAAATATTATAACAGTGAGAACTACACAGATCTTGGGAGGGATATTGTTCTGGGGGTAGATACTGTATCAGAATTAAGGTCCTGTAAAACGACACTGTTTATTCGTCAGGACCTGAAGTGCACCTGCTTTGTCTGAACATATCAGATGGGCAGTGTTGGTGGGAGACAATTAGATTCACATATCAGGCTATGGAAAAATGAATCAACGGTTGGTCATAAATGGAAATTAGCTATTCCCCCACCCCCAGCCTTGGAAGCTTCATGTGCTTTCAGTATTGTGAGTGGGAGCTTACAATGGAGCATTTCATTGCTCTTCTGAGGGTGAACTTCATAAAACTCTGGTTCTTTTGAGCCACTACTAAAAGCTCTTCCATTAGGGGAAGTCTTTGTGCTCAGCATTTGAAGACATCACAGCCCTGTCTTTCAATTCGAGTTCCTTGAGACTCTGTTGATTTAATCACAGTGAGCAATGATAAAAATCTAATTTCAGCAACTTTCTCAGAAATGGGAGAGTTGCTACATGTTCATAGATGACCACAAAGTGCAGTTTTTAACTGCTGCTGGTTGCTGCAAAGCAGCTCCAGCAGCAATTCTTTACATGGGTTTTTATAGTGTTCTTTTAAGTTGTTATTTTAGAGGCATCCAGCTATAGTTAGTGTGATAGGATGCCATAATAGTCACAGCTCTATAAAGAAAAGTTATGGTGGGGGGAAGATACTGACATAATTCACAATGTGCTTTATTGAGTATATCTGTAGGATTCTATCAAACTCACAATAAATTGTGTTCTGTCAGTACTGTCTTAAATTATAACTTGTTCAGTGATGCAAGAACTCAGTGAAAGCAAGATAAAATAAAATAAATCTAAAGTCAGAATGATTCACATTTATCTGTAAACATAAAGAAATAACGAGTCAATACAAAGCTTATTTGACCCATTCAGACAGGAAATAAATATCAGCTTATCACAATAACATGTGAGAGGATTTGACTGCTGTTAGGAAACTCATTAACCTTGAGGAAATAAAGCCATGGAGCGAGGGAGGGGGGAATTGGGTGGGTACCCTCTTTGTTCTTGGCAATTCAAGGGGAGCCATTGTCTGTTTAAATAGGAAAGCTGCTTTGGTGTTTAAAGGGAACATTGATGTAAAAAAAATATATGAGTTCATTTAGGGTGTTCCGTCTCAGTCATCAGAACGTGTTGAATTCCAAGCTGTTTCCCAGAGAATTCACTCTTTAGATATGTTGCTTTAGATGTTACTATGTGAAACAGATATACATTAAATCAAATTGAACTGTCCCCCCCCCCCGTGTCCATTTTGCAACACACAACATGCATAGAAAGCCTGATGTGGCCTTTTAAAGGCACCGTTTCTCAACTTATGAACTTTTCAGATGGAGGACTCCAACTCCCAGAATTCCCCAGCCAGCTTGAAGTCCACCCATCTTCAAGAGGTTGAGAAACACTGTCTTAAGCTTATGAAATTATACCAGTGTATGCTAATTATCATTTACTGAATGATAAAAAACAATTGCCAAGTTATATATATGTCAAACAAACCAGATTATGGTTTGGCATGATATGCAAATGTAATGGCCTGTTCAACAATAGTTTCCTTTCACTGCTTCTCCCTGTGACTACCTAAGTTTTAAGGAACTAATACATAAATTGAGCAGCCTTATTAATCTTATTTATGTATAATTTACCCTCATAAAGCTTCCCAACCCAGCATGGACTCTGGGTGGCATATAAATTAAAATTTTACAATTCCAAAAAATGAACAAAAGTAAACACAGTGATAAATCTAATTCCTACAGGAAAACTTGCCTACTTTAGCCAAAACAAACATCACCTATCAGATGGGTCCACCCTGACCTATCCCAGAGTTTGGGCAAAGGCCAAGTTTTTCAGGACAATCTGGCAGAGACAAAATGATCTGAACCTCTGAGGATAAACTATTGCAGAAAACAGATGCCTCCACAGAAAAGGTATGCTTCTTAGGTCCAATCAGATGAATTTGGGTGACAGAGGGGACCCAAAGTGTGTCTACTATGTCAGCTCTTACACAACTTATTTATTTTAATTATTTAGTTTGACAAGCATGTATGAGAAAACAAATATGAGTAAGGACATAACATATAAACATGTAAGTATAGACAGGTATAAGTATATACATAATAAATGAGTAAGAATAAATGGGAACAGCAGGAGAGGGACGGTAGGCACGCTGGTGCGCTTATGCAAGCCCCCTTTTAGACCTCTAAGGAATGGAATGAAGTCCATGGTAGACAGTTTAAGATTAAAGCTATGGGGGGTTTGAGGATGTAACAACAAAGTCAGGTAATGAGTTCCAGACATTGACCACTCTGTTGCTGAAGGGCACAATGGGCACAAATGGGCACAAATGATGGAAGAGAGGCAGTCCTCATATAGCCAGTCCTTTTGCTATGATGGGCTTTATATATGAGAACCTTGAATTATATCCAGAATGCAGTGGTGAACGATGCACTGTTCAATGTGCAAAATGAAGTGTGCCTATAACTGCTTATACTTACTGCCTTCAGGATCAGTTGTAGCTTTCAAGTAATCTTCAAAGAAAGCCCCATGTAGAATCCTATAATTCACACCAATTCAAGGCATGAGTTATTATGATAAGTGATTGTTGGTCCGTGAATGGGTACAACTGGTGAACCAGACGAAACTGGATGAAGGCCATAGATACCGTTTGCTCTTGGAGCAGGAGCTATGACATCCTGAAATGACATACCAATTCTAAACAGGGGCATGCAATTCCACTCAAAACCCAAAATAGCCAAGACTTGTCAAGACTGAGTTTCAGCTTGTTCTCCCTACTACTACCATCACCAATACAGATGCAATAACCTCCAAGCATTGGGACATGGCCTCCACGTTATCACTTGATCGCCATGAATTGAGATATGCAGCTGATGATTCTTGACCCTATACAACTGGACATCTTCATTGAGAAGTTTCATGTAAATGGGAAAAGCAAAATTGTTGAATCCTAAGACACCCGTCTGGAGTTGTCACCTGACTGGAATCAGCCAGGGGCAAAGAAGGAGAACCACTGCATGCCTTGACTTCCACCCTGCAAACACTCCAGGACTATACCAAACTCAGTGCTTTAAAAGCTGCTGAGAGATCAAGAAAGAGCATCACTGTATCACCCCTGCCTGGCTTTCCAAAGGTCATCAATAAGTGTAATCAAATCCATTTCCATATATGCCCTTTTCTGAAACTCAGTTGAAACTGATCCAGATAATCCATTTCCTCCTGGGTCCTCTGGAGCTACAGCCCAATCAACAAGCCAAAAAGTAGCCAGGGAGTGATCTGAACAGAATAAAGAGTGATGAAAAATGTCTTCCAGCTTAAAATCATGATGAAACTGTCCTGAGACAAAAACTAGATTAAGCATTCGTCCACCTCTGTGTGTTGGGTCCTTGGTAACTTGGGTCAGATTTATGGATCAGTGGTCAGGAGTCTGCATCACATGAAGCACATTACATTTTTGCAGAAGTATCGGTTTTGGAGACTTCACTACCAACTCAGCAATGGAGTCAAGCAGCTCAGGCAAGAATGTGGCTGGGCAGCTCTAAAACCCCACCTTTGACTATAAGATCTCATGTCCATTTAACTGCTATAGCAGTGATGATTAACCTTTTTGGTGCTGAATGCCCAAAGCACACACGCATGAATGCACGAGGGTGTGCTCAAAATGCAATGGGAGTCCTCCCCGTGCATGCACCCCCCCTTGTGCATGCATGTGCATCCCCACACATGCGCCTCACCCCATGTGTCCTGTTTTGGCTTCTAGGTTGGTCCAGGTGGTTTTCCAGGCCCAAAATGGGGGATGGGGGCACCATGCAAGGCTCCCCATGTGTCCTGTTTTGGCTTTCAGGTTGGTGCAGGAGGCTCTCCAGGCGCAAAATGGGGTGCAGGGGGACATCGCACAGTGCCCCTGTGCCCCATTTTGTCTTCCAGGTTGGTGTATGAGGCCTTCCAGTCCCAAAATGGGGCACGGGGGACACACATGCACAAACCGCCAAAATACAATGTGAGCATCCACTGTATGCACACACACCCCGCACATGTGCACATGCATCCCCCACACGTGCCTCACCCCTTGCACATGCATGGAAGACCAGCTGGCTGGTGGGAGGCACATGCACATGCGTGGTGGAGCTGGGCTGGGGTGACGGCTGGCGTGCCCGCAGAGAGGGCTCTGTGTGCCACCTGTAGCATGCGTGCTATAGGTTCGTCATCATGGTGCTATAGGGTTTCTTCCTGTGGTCCCATCCTTTTTTCTTTCAGGATGGTGAACACAGCATATCTGCCACTGTACCAATAGCCCTTTTGTTTTGCGTAAGCTGCCAGCTTTGAATACCCTTAAGTGCATTAAACCCACACTCCAAATAAGTTCATCAAACTTTTTTGGGGGGGGAGGGGGAGGAAATGACACTGCTTGGTGGTTTCAGAAACTGGTGAGTTTTGAAAGATTTTACTATCTGACAAAAGCATCTATTAGTCACAACACTGTTTCTCAGCTGTGTGCTGCTATTGAGAAAAGGGAAGGAAACCAAAGGCAGAAGATTTGAACTGATGGCCTTTCTTAACATGCCATGGACACCTGAAATTAGACCACCACCACCCAGTGGAAAGCCAAACACCAAAGCAGGACTGGGTTGGCAAATGGCATAGCAAATACTACGCTGGTAGAGTTTTCTGCCAGTTGATGGATAGAAGAACAATACTTTAGAACTGTAGGGAAAGGATGAAATCCAGCAAGAATCTTGGTGAGAGACAACGATGCATTTTGTTTGGTATTGTCTTAATGTGCTTTATGGAACCAGCCATCATAGTCCATAAGTCTTATCTTCTGATTTAGCACTGAGGGAATGTAACCATTTTTAATTGTTTAGTAAACAGATAAACTAATGGCTTGTAAACTCAGTTTAACAATTCTGCAAGTGTTTTATCTGTTATAAAATAAGTATTGGTTCCTAAATTATGTTCTTTTGATTGGACACTCAAACAGATGTTGGAATTCTTGCTATGGTGTATTATAAATAAGTTAAAGATCAAGATACATGTTCTTAAAGGATATGCTGTATTGTACTGCCTAGCATATGATGAGATATGTACAGTAGTATGGGGTTAGATTAGTATATAAATGTTATTACTATATAACATTTTCAAATATATTTTGAAGATATATATCGATACTCCTCAACCTACAACCATTTGATTAGTAACTATTTGGAGTTACAACGGCACTGAAAAAAGGGATTTATGAAATGTTTCAGCATCTTGTGGTCACATAATTGGATACTTGGCATGTATTTAATGCCAAATATCAGAGTCATGTGATCACCTTTTATATCCTCTGACAAGCAAAGTCAATGGGGAAGTCAGATTATTTTAGCAATAATGTTATTAACTATCGCAGTGATTCACTTAACAATTCTGGCAAGAAAGGTCACAAACAGGGTAAAACTTTTGACAACTGTTTTGCTTAGCAACCAAAATGTGGGCCATAAATCAAGGACCACCTATTCTTTCATTTAAATTCCTATGAAATTAAATGTTAGGGTTAAAAGGTCAGTGTTTATTCAGGCTATCACTCATAGATTTCTATCCATTTATTCTCCACAGGACATGTGTAATAGGAAGGAAGATGAAGGTGGAGTAAAACAGATATGCTGACAGGCTGAGGAAGTGTGGAACATCTGTGGCCATATTAAAATAATAGTAGTTATCAGTGAGCATAGGACATTCTCCAAGAGGGAATGGCAGGTGCTTGACTTAAAACATAATTTGCAAAGCATTTTTGGAACATATTTCAGAATATTGTACAAGAATCAAACTTGATCAAGAAATATTGTAAAAATGTGGAATATATTAGCCTACATTAGCTACTCTTAAAGTAGACAGAAATCAAGATTCTAAGAACCGAATTACCAAATGTAAAATCCAAAGGTGTTTTAAGTTGCAGGGGAATCCTTTGGGCCTTTACAGCAAACTACATAAGATCCTAAAAAAAATTGATATAGAATGTTGTTATATGACTAAGTATCTGTAGGCTTTTTCTGATTCTATCTGAATGGCAAAAGCAGCATTTCTTGGCTTCATTCATATATAATGCTTTTGCCTGGATTTTATTTAGCACACGGTGTAATGCAAATGTATTATGCAAATTGTGGTGTGCTATTTATTTTAGTTGTTCATTTCAATATGGCTGTTTAGGTATAACAACATTAAATAAACTATAGCTTTGTGAGATTTATGAACTGGCCATTGACCAGAAAAACATACTTGTTTCTGAAAACAGATGCTTAGAAAGAGGCTGTTGACATCTAAACTTGAAAAAATATTTATTTAAATACAAGTTTATAATTATTTTCCCATTACTCCAAGAGCCATTACTGAATGAAGGTATTCAATTATCTATTTTTTTTTAATTTAAGAAGAACTTAAGCAAGTAGTGTGGCTTTAAACAGCTGTTACCAATCAGAGAGCACAATGGTGTGGCCATTGCTTTTTCCCAGATACTTTAAAGCAAGGGTGTCCAACTCGTGGCATCACAGCAGCATCACGTGACATATCGTGTTTTCCCCTTTGCTAAAGCACGTGACTCATCGAGGCTGTGGGCCGTGAATTTGATAGCCCTGCTTTAAAGGAAATAATATGGCTGTCAATGGCAGCTGGCTTTAACCAAGATGGGAGCTTGTTACTAGCAATAATTAAATAAATTCAGTCTCCACTGATTTACCCTTTTCTGTCTCTCTGTTCTTTGCCTCTGATTACAGATCTTTTTCCTACCAATTTCAGAATACAGCTGTGCAACAATAGTTCAGACTGCATCCCTACCCCAAAACCGCCCCACCAATGCCAGGTCTTCTATTTTACTAATTTAGTTTAGGTTTCAGCATCAGTTCTTAGGTAAACCGGTATTCGATATCTCTTGTCTACCATAACCATCCTCTGGCTGACATCCCTCTTTCTGGCTCATGTGAAAGAGTGAGTGACATTGTCTCAGTCACCATATGCTATTTGTGTGCTAACACTGTCTCCTCTACTGTGTTTACTATGTAGTGCCTGTAACCTTAGTATAACATTGAACAGGATCACAGAGTAACAGAGAATGAACTTTTCACCTGAAATAGGACTGACTCCCAATATAGCAACTTAAATAATTCAGAAAATGAACTAAACTGGATGCTCGTATTTCTGAGGCACTGTTGTGTCAGAGGGGGTTTTTTTCCACCTAAAAGGAACTGCTGCTTGGTTGCTTGGTTGATTTAATGAAAGCAACAGATTGTTTCCTGTGTGATCAACTCTTAGTGTCTCAACCAAAAGAAAAACAGGCAGAGTTGAATAATCACAATCATTTTTTTCATAATCCATAGCTCCGAACCAGGAATTATAAAATACAACTGCTCCATAATGTTGTGACTTTTTTAAATCATAATTTTATTAGAATGTTTTTAAACATTTAAAGGATAACAATGAGAAATAGAAGAAAAAAAAGGAAAGAGAAAATACAGTAGACAAAGAAAAGAAAAATATTTAAAGAAGTGACTTCTGATCTTCCTTAAAGCGAGTACATAGATACTGTATACCGTTATAAACAGGAGATGCAGGATCAGCCATAAAGGACTCAGATGTCTATGCAATAATGCTTGAAGCTTGAGAAACAAACAGGGTGAACTTGATTGAAGCCAGCATGGGTTGTCAAAACCAGAACTTGTCAGACAAACCTTGTTGCTTTCTTTGACAAAGTGACTAAATTAGTGGATAAGGGAAATGCTGTGGACATATTTTTCTTAGACTCCAGTAAAGCATTTGAATAGTAGATCACAGCCTACTTCTTGGTAATATAGAACAATGTGGGATAGACAGTACAGCCACCAGACTGATTCATAATTGGCTGACCAACCACACTTAGCAAATAGTTCTCAATGGAATTACATCTACGTGGAGGGAGACATACAGTGGGGTACCTCAAAGTTTTGTCTTAGGCCCAGTAGTCTTTAACATCTTCATAAACAAATTAGATGAGAGGATAAAGAGTGGAACTCATTAAATTTTCAGATGACACCAAGTTGGGATCAGGGATCAGTGTTCAAATTTCTCAAGATCCTTCTCAATCTTGATTCTATCATTTAAAGCATTAGCTATTCTCTCCAATGCTTTAAATGATAGACCTAAGATTGAGAAGGACCTTGAGGTACTTGAACACTGATCTGTATTCAACAAAATGTAATTCAATAGTGAGAAAAGTAAGGTCCTACACTTAGACAAGAAAAACTAAATGCACAGGTAAAGAATAGGTGATACCTGGCAATTGTGAGCAAGATATAAGTCTTCTGATAGACCACACTTAAGTATGAGCCATCAGTGTGCTGCAGCTACCAAACAAACCAATGCAGTCCTAGGTTATATCAATAGAGGGATAGTTGCAAGACCACATGAAGTGATCTTGTCCTGCATTGCACTGTGAGACCACACTTGGAATACTGTATCAGTTCTGGTCACCATGATACAAAAAAGATGTTGAGATGCTAGAAATAATGCAGAGAAGAGCAGCAAAGGTGATAAGGGTCTGGTAACTAAACCATACGATAGATGATTGAAGGAACTAGATATGTCAACTCTAACGAAGACAAGGCGTAGGGATGATATGATAGCAGTCTTCCAGTACTTGAGGGGCTATCACAGAGAATAGGAAATAGGAATAGGAAAGCTTATTCTCCAAGTGAGGGCAGGACAAGAAGTAATGGGTGAAAGATTATTAAAGAGAGAACAACGTAGAACTAAGGAGAAATTTCCTGACAGTAAGAATAATTAATAAGTTTGGTTCTAGAAGTTTTGGGTATCCATCACAGGAGGTTTTCAAGAAGGGACTGGACAGCCAGAATGGTATAGGATCTTCTATCATTGGCACATAGTTGGACTAGAAGATCTCCAAGGTCACTTCTAATCCTATTATTCTATGCTCTATGTTCTATTGCTATTCCTCTCTCATAAGTTTATATCACATAGTTCACCTCTTCCCATATTGCAATCAGCAAATTCAGAAATCATTGAGTCATTTGTATGTGTTTTCATCAAAAAGTCCATAAAGGGTTTCCAGTCTTTTAAGAAGCTACTTACTGTTTCACCCTGATCAAACTGGCCAATTTTGTCATTTCTGCTAATTCTATAATATTTACAATCCAATCCTCCATTGTGAGTAGTTCTATGTTTTTCTTTCTTTTGCATGTAGTTCCTTAATTGCAATTACCATATCTCTTCTGTGCATCTTCTGTTCTGACCCAGCCTTAGCAAAAGCAAGAAACAGACTCCTTGTAACAAAAAAACCTCTCTTTATTTACATCTTGTGAATTAAGTGCAGTCACCCACTGAAAAATCCAGGCAAGAGTCCTTTAAGGAGTTAACTGCAGTACAGACCTTATCAGTTCCTTATAATAATTGCAAGGCCATGAGCTCCCAGCCGAAAGGCTGCAAATTAAGTTCTGGCAGTCTTTGTGGCACAAAACACTGAGCAAAATCTTCAGAACTGTTGTCTCCTACGACAACCACTCCCCTTTCCTTCTATTTATTCCCCAGCCAGGGAGAGGCCATTCAGCATCCACATGTGCTTTATTTCCCAAGTCGATTCCTTGTCCTCTGTTGTTCACCCCTTCTAACTGCTCTGCACGTATATGCATTGGGAACATACCCCAGCTGTTCTTCCTCCTCACTCATATCATTCTCCAAAGGCAGCTGCCTCTCTGGTGGCTGGGAAATGTTGGACAGCTCTGGCTCTTTCTCTGCATCTGACGCAGAGCATCCATCAGAGCCTTTCCCAGACTGGCCCAAGTTCCTCCCCAACCACCTCATCGTCTGAGCCTCCCACTAGCTCCGCTGCAGCTGATGGGTCACATCCTGGCATACAACTCAAAACAAGCACTCTGCGCGTGTGCAGAGCAGTTTAGCCCAGCTGATGGGTGCTTTTTAGTGGATTGCTGCGCCTCAGCTGGGCTAAACTGCTCAGAAATAAAGGAAAAAAGTAATTAGGGGTGGGCAGGTGGGCCCAGCTCCCGGCCATGGAGAACCAGTTCGGTGACGTCACATTGTCACCGCTACCGGCTCGCGCGAACCGGGCCGAACCAGGAGCAAACCCACCACTGGTGCTAGGTGATGTTAGTTAGTTAGTTGAGAAATGAAATGTCTGCAAGGAAAGCATAGTCAGAGAACACCAAAGACTCCACAATTCAACCCTGAGCTACAAATACCTTTTCTACTGAAAAGCCGGTGCATGCGGCTTTATAGTTAGGCATGAATGCAAACTTACAGCCACATTATTATGTAAGTACACAGTCAAGTAGCACCCCTCTCACCAATACATGGACTTGGAAATCTTCCCTCTGTCAATGACCAAAGGAGAAAACAGGAAGAAATGTCACCAAATATATATTTTTTACAGCTTTAATACTACTCCCATTGATAGAAATTGTAATATTATTATCTTGGGCTGCATAATGATGGAAATCTTCATTACAGGTGGAGGGAAAACAAATTTAGTAAACAAGATAGTTTGAAGAATAGTTTGGGAAAGGGGTCATGTGTCACATGAATAAGCCAGACATCACAATATGAACTGCTAATGTAGAGGAATGATCCTCTAGTAGTTAATAAGGCTCTGGGCTTTTTAGCCAAGAGATGGCTTCACTGATTGAATGAACTATGCTGGTGTGGGGGGGGGAGGTACATGTAGAACACAGGGATAGAGCAAATAATTTTGAAATCACTTGGAGGGAGGAGTTTAAAGCAGAATAAATGTAAGACTATAAAGCTACAATGATTATGGAACATGAATGCATTACGTAGTTGAAAGACCAACTGAATGTGCCTTTAACCTCAGGATATGAATATACAAAACTGCAAAGCCAGGTGTGATACTTTGAAGGCTCCAGGGGGAATACCTAGGCAGAAGCAGGTGTTCAGATGAAAGACTTTGTTTTCCTACTCAAGGGCAGAAAGAGAATCGAGCAGTGAACAGGAAAATGCTTAGAGTTAAATTTAGGAGCAAGAGTCTGACTAAGAAATTAACATTATCTACCACGATTGAAAACCGTGGTTGTTTATGCAGATTCTTTTTTAAAAAAAAATGCTGTTAACTTTAGAACATTTAATTATTATATTTAGAGCTAGCCTAGTGTAATAGTTAAGCTATCAGGCTATAAATTAGGAGACACTGAATTCTTATCTCATAGGCTTATTCTTGATAATAGGAGGAAAAAGGAGGATTAAATATGCTTGCTTGATTATTTCTAAAAATAATAAATGCAGGATATACATAACTTCTTTTAAAAAAAAACACCTTCCATTTATTCTTTTTTAAATTCCGGAAATTCTTTGTCCTCTGTTTTTTTTTAATATACTTTTATCAAAAGGTTTTTTTTTTCTTAAAATACAAATAGAAATAAAAACAATGGAGAAAGGAAAAAGAAAGGGGATAGAGGAGATAGAGTGAGGGAAGGGTGGGAAAATAAAAACAAAAAGCAGTAACTTCTGAATTTTTTTTGGTGCAGTCAGATACATAATAGTTATAGTATCAGCATTTTAATTATATCAAATAATGACTACTAGCAGTGGTGGGTTGCCCCCGGTTTGGTCCGTTTCGTGCGATCCGGTAGCGGTGACGCTGTGATGTCACCGAACCAGTTCTACGCATCCCGGACCGTGCCCCCCCCCCGTGCACCCGTACTTACCGGCCCGGTCGTGGAGCGCATGGAGCGCACTTGCACGCATGTGCAAAAAACTTTTTTTGACATTTTTTGGCCAAAAAAAGCTTCTGTGCATGCGCAGGAGCGCCTGTTCGGCGCGCACGCGCACAAAGCACACACAAAGCGCATGCACCTTTAGAACCATTAGGAGAGGTAAGTAGAACCCACCCCTGACTACTAGACATTTTTATATCAGTATGCTGCTTAATTGTCAAAACCCAAAGTCAAAATTTCATATTTTTCTCTTTCATGTGGAAAACCCAGGAGTAGCTTCCAAGTACTCACAAAACTATTTACATTTTTGTCCCTAATTAGCGTGGTCCATTTCACATCTCCATCAATTCCATCATCTTCTCAATCTATTCCTCCATTGTGGAAGTTAATGCTTCTTTCCATTTCTGGGCATAGAGAATTCTTGCAGCTGTCAACATGTACAGCACCTCAGTTCTCGTTGGGGGGC
>JANHFM010005477.1:647518-659822 GCA_032468115.1 Grayia smithii | reverse complement strand
TGTGAGCCGCCCAGAGTCCCTAGGGAGATGGGCGGCCTATAAATACAACTAATAATAATAATAATAATTATTATTATTATTGGGGAAAGACAGTCCCATAAGTAGCCAGGCCCCAAGACATAATGGCTTTAAAGATACCCACTAGCACCATTAGTTGTATCTGGAAATATACTGTAGCCAATTCAGCTTGAGCAGTCACATGTGTTAAGCAATTGGTGCTCAAGCTGAATCTGCCTGTGCTACCACATTTTGTACCAGCTGAAGTTTTCAAATGTAGGGCACTTTGCAGGAATCCAAACAGTGCCATATTGTGGCCTGAATTTACTAATGTGGTATAATGGATATGGTGTTGGACTAGAATTGATGTTTACTCCAAATCTACTCTCAGCCATGAAAGCCCACTGTTCTCATAGGGTTATTGTAGTGGGGAATGATGCCAAATGCCACCTTGAGTCTTAGTCATAAAAGTAATTCAATACAACATACAGTAATTGAATTACAGTTGTACCCTTTCTCTAAATGCCCTTGATTTTATAATAGTATATGATGTTATTACAGATTGGATTTATCCACATAAAGGATCAATATTTATTATTTAATCTTATTGATTTTACTTGGAACCACGCATTATTGACTCTTTATGTATTGTGAGATGGCATACAAATAGGCTGAAGTGAAGTTCAATTTCAACATGTACATGTGCTTAAGACCATTAATTGACTCTTATTGTAATTCATTTAAAATAGTCTGACATAGTAAAGTCAAAGACAAGACATTTAAGATTTCTTATGCACAAGAATATTTCTACTGCATTGTATGAGTTCATTGTTTTGCCAGCTACTTTCTTATCTGTATATTAATAAATAAAACACTTGGGTGGGCAAAAGTGTGGCATCTGAGGGGATATCGGTAATATATTTCACATATAACTAAGGGCATTTAGCTGTTTCTATCCTCCTTAGTCTCTGTGTTAGTTTTAGCAATGCTTATAACCAGCTGAAAAATCACAATCCAGCTTTGGGCATTGCACTAATGCAGCCCTTGTTCCTCAGGCTACTCTCCGGTTGTTTCCCAAATTTCAGTTGGAATTACACAACTTGAAAAAGTTGAATGGAATTTATCCAAGCCAAAAGCTTTTATTCTTGCAGCTTCTCACTAAAGCAAGTAGCCATGCTGAATGACTAAAGAAAATGCTACACATTCACTAAACTGGCTTGATATCTTAATACACTGGGCTAAACCACACTTGTAATTGTGGCTGGATTTACAAAACATGCTGAGGCAAAATCCACATTTTGACATTAGTTTTTGTTGTAGTCAAATCCAATCCTTTCCTCCTGAAGACAGTTGCTTAATTTGAAAGTTTTCCTTAATCCAGCTGTGTTGCTTCTTGGCTGCCCTCTGATGATAATCCAAATTTACATAGTGCACATGTGCTCTAGGGGTGGGTTCCATTTACCTTTACTAACAATTCGCAAAGGGAGCGCACTTGCACAGAAGTTTCTTTGCATGTGCAGATCACCGATTATGACATTGGGGTGGGTGGGCAGAGCCTCCTGCCGGTTTTACTACCGGTTCTATAAAACTGGACCGAACCGGGAGCAACCCATCACTGATCTGCTGCCCCATAAACCCTAGATCCATCTAGTTTCCATAGAATATGTTTCATTCAGAATTTATTCTACCAATTGTGAGAGACTACTGGATTTGTGAAAAGATAGCTCAGCTTCAGGCTTCTCAGACTTATTTATGAGGTTGATGCCCCACTTGAAAAGAGAAATTTAACAGAGTTGAACACATTTCCTCTTCCTCTTTTTATGCCACAGCCATTGTTTTCATAGCACTTTAAGGTAAGTTTATTCAATTGGGGGTCCCGTTTACCCATTGCTCTGAAACGTAGGATGAGAAGCAGTTGGGAAAAAAATCTTATTAGTGTAACTACGACACAGCACAACCTCTACACAAGAGCAACCTCTTACAATATGTAGAACTAGATGCAGAGTTAGAAATCGATTGTTCTAACTTAACACGTGTTTCTCTTTATGCTTTCGTGTCTACAAGTACGTAAAAGAAGGAAATGTACCATTTTTTTTTTAAATCACCCCACACGCAGACCACTGAATAACCCAACATTTCCACAACTCCACGCGCAACATTCCAGCCGTCAATCAGTCCCAGATTGACATTCGCCTCCTCCAATCAAGGAGATCTCTAGCTGGCGGGAGGCGGAGTGAGCTTCGATTCCTCACTCCCGGCGGCCAAGGGCCAATCAGGACAGTGGCTAGAAAAAACGGGGGCGAGTAATTCGCCGCTCCCGCTCTCTCGGCTTTAGACTCCACCCCGGTTGAATGGGGAGGACGCGAATAGACCTCGCGCGGTAGGCGAGCGCAGCCTGTCGCTACGTGCGGTGCCCGGGGCAGGTGGAAAGAGGGACTGCGGGGCCGCTGCGTCTTCCCCCCCCCCCCCCACGCGCTGACTCGGAAGGGTCGGTGCTCGGCCGGTGGCTGCGGGAGATTGGGCGGGATTCCCCTGCCCGGCTGCAGCTCCCAGAAGTGCGGACCGACGGAGCTCTCGAGGGTCGTCCTTCTGCTGCGACAGCGGCTGGCGGTGGAGCCAAGCAGCAGGTGAGGTCGGAGCCGACCGAGAAACGACTTGCGTTCTTGCACTGGGCTTTACAGGACACGGCGGAGTTTTGAGGTGGCCCGGATATAGCAAAGGAGGACTGGGGTTCCCACGACTCACCGAACCTCACCCGGACCTGACCCGCATTTTGGGAAACCAAGGCGGTCGGCTTAGTTTGACTCGATGTGTGCTCTGTTAACTTCCTGATTTGGTGCGCCATGGTGGTGATTAAGTTAGCCATGGGTATAAAAGTGTAGCGTGGTGTCAAATTGGTCGTGAGAATGAGGCGTGGGTAGATGGTGAAGGGTTTAAAGGTGTGAGAAAACGTCTGGTTTCTTCAGCCAGTGACACTGTTACATAAAGGAAGAGGCTCTGAAATAAAAAGAGGCAGTGATAGGAGTTGTGAATGGGATGTCTCTCTTCTTACACCAGGCACATGCAATTTGCTCTTTTGGGTGATTCCGGCAAGCCTTGAATAAACGATGCAAGGTATTTTTTCACCCTAAAATATACTTTTTAGGAACAAGAGATCTAGTAAATATATCCTGTTTTAAATTAATACCAGTCTGTTCATAAGTGTTAGAGGTATAGAATTGGATTGAAATTCTTATTGCCCAAATTCTTATTGAATTGCTTTCTATAGCATCTTAAATATGATTTTTATACTTTTTAGCATACTTTTACATTTAAAGATGAAAATACAAGATAATAAAATTTAATAGTCAGCCTTAGTATAATATTTGGCCTCGTTTCCAACTAGAATTGGGTTTGCAAATATGCTAAAACTAAGGGTGGTTTTATAATTTAATAATTTCTAATAAATAAATAATTTATGGCTCAGTTATTGTGCAAATCAAGCCATGTGATATGTTTGTTTCTTTTGTGTCGCCAAATCCAGGCTGATCAATTTACCATGTAACCCATGTCTTAGTTCATTTATGGCTTAGCATCTCCATACTACCACAATAGCCAGACTACTGTGACTTGTTGAGGACCACATAATTCTAAGAAATCATGGATTTATGGGAAATAGCTGTTTATTCCTGCAATACCTAAGCAGCCGCAAGATAAAGCGATCAGTATTATTTGATATGGTTCGTTCTTGGGCAGCCTGTGTGATGTGTATATGGATGTACTCCCACAATTATTTATTATGTTTATAGTGGTTTTAACATGTTGACATTGTTTTAATTATTGGTTGGACACTGTCCAGAGATATATTCAATGAGATGAGTGGCTATATACATATGCTAAATAAAGGAAATGAGGACAAGAGTGGAATTAACAACTTTCATAGTGATCACTGTAATGCTTTGCTGGCTGGGGAATTCTGGGAGTTGAAGTCCCACATCTTCCACCGGCCAAGGTTGAGAAACACTGCTGTAATGGCATTTTTTCACCTGAAAAATGTCTCTAACATTGATACAGAAATTATATCTTTATTTTGTAAGTATAGCAGTGCTTTGCACTACTAAAACCAAACACATTTTAGGCATAAGGTTATATAACCCCTGACAGACCAGACATGCTTTCTATCATAGGTGCCTGAATGATGGATATTGTTTCCAAGAGCATAGGACATTTTCAGATTTAATATTGATATTGCATCCTGTATTTCTCAAACAGCTATGTTTATAATGTTTAGTTACAGGGTCAAATTCTGTTTTCATTGTCTATATTTAATCTGCAACACAGAAAGCAGATGAAGCAAAATAGTCACAAATCTATATGTGGCAAAAGGTTTCCCTCTCACCTGGAAAGGTTGTACAAGTGTCTGCTATGATGTGTAAGTTTAAGATTATATTCCATTTTTTCCTGCATTATTTTAATGAGAACAGATTTATGTATATTTAATTAGATAAAGCCTGAGAATGTTTAGTACTTAAGATTCATTTTAGTACTAAAGGTATTAATTTTTCAAAGGGCTACTGCCCATAACTGTCCTATTTTAATTTTAGTATTTTGTTTAATACAGTACAGTGTTATCTTTCTTTCAAAAAAAAATAACTTTAGCTTGCTGAATGTAATGTTGTGTTTAAAAGTGTTAAGCCTACATTTTTATATAGTTGAATATAATTTTAATAATCCATCACATCATTTGGCAGCGAAAGGCTTTTCTTGTAAAATCAAACAGGCAGTACTGGAAAACATACAGCATAGTACAGGAGCTATATATTTTAAAAGTTAAGAAGAACAGGAGGAAAAACCTGTTTTAAGATCTGACAAAACATTACACATTTTGAATCATAAAACTAAAAATAACAGCAGAGAAACTGCTCTTTTTTCACTTGCATTCAAAAAGGGGCAAGGAAAAGAGTAGGTTTAAGTTGTGTAAGACACAACTGGAGATTTATAAATGTAGAATTTGAAGTAGATTTAATTATTTATTATTACGTTTATTTAGCAATGAATATAAATATTGTCTGAGTTCACCTTGCTCTTAATGTATTTAGGGCAGAATTGTGCATCCAAATTCATCTCAAGAGCCAGGTTATTGCTTCAAACATACACATTTTGTGGCTCAATATTAGAATTTTTGAAATACCTTTTGATATTCCATTTTCCATTAAGACACACCAAAGGAATTGTTCCTTTCTTTTGCAGCAAGGATCTTTACACTTATTGGTATTTATTGGATCATTTAGGTAACAGTTCTGTACCCAGGTATTCCTTTAGTTATCACTTGTTTAGCAACCATTCAAAATGACAAGAGAACTGAATAAGGGAGGCTTGTGACTGGTTTGTGAATTTGTAGCTATTGCAGGGTCCACATGTTCATATATATATGACCTTGTTTTGGGTGCTATGGCACCGAACTTTTGATTACGAAGTTACAGTAAACTGCAGTCGTTGGATTACCATTTGCAACCTTTCTTGCCTGCTTCACACAAGCAGAGATTTTCCCACAAGTTGCTATTGCTGCTTTTTTCTTTCATAAGTTGTGACATTTCACTGTAGAGTGAATTGTACTCAGTTGTAGAGTACAATTTCCATAACACCCCCTATGTCTGCTTCTGGCTCTCACTGACCTAGTTATACTTCTCATCACCCACGAATCGTCTTTTCTCTTCATTGGCCCACCTGCACTGCCAATGCCTGCCTATGGCATCCCACATGCTCCTTATTTAGGACTCCAACCTCTTCCCATTTAATGACCTGAACCATCTTGGGGTTATGATAGCAACAGAGACGGCCTGAATTGCCATTGCTAAGCAGTGTTATCATGCAACATCATGTTTTATGGCCATATCGCTTAACAATGGCAATTGCAATCCCAATTTTTGTGAGTTCCATGGGAAATATTGTGGCTTCTTCAGTGTGGACTTAGATAGGATTACATAGCAGATTTAGCACTGCATCTGTTATCTGGCAAGAGTAGAGAATCAATCAATGTGATCTGTTGTGATCCCTGCCCTTTCGTGGATTCTGTCCTTGTCTTTTAAAACTTTGACTGACTTGCTCCCTGTTGCATCTGACATATTATTTCTTCAAGGAATTTTTTGTGTATTGCCTAAAGCCTTATGATGGTGACAGCATGTACGCATTGTAAAATAAGTTATGACATTAAAAGCAAGCTGGAGAATTGTCTTGTCAAAGAAATTGCACATTCACTCTTTTCTTCCCTATGACCTCTTATATATTTCCCATTGTACTTTCCATTCAATGCGGTTGCAGTGTTTTTCCTGCCAAGGAGCTACAAGAAATGTGGGAATTGGTTATGGAGGTAACTTTATTTATGGTGATTGTAACAAGATGGAAAGTCTGATTAGCTACTTGGTGTACTGAAATATAAACAGGTGATCCTTGCTTAACATTCAGCAGCCATTCAGACTTAATAACCGCACTGAAGAAGTGATATTTAAGGCTGGTCTTTGTACTTAGGATGGTCATGTGGTTGCCATTCGTGACCTTCTTTGCTGGCTTCCTACAAGAAAAATCAATGGGGAAGCCGGCAGGAGGTCACAGATGGTGATCATGCGATTCCAAAAAGGATTCTCTCATTCTAGGCAACTAGAATGCTGGAGTTTCCATCACTAAAGCAATGTGGTCATGTGAATTAGCACTTTCCAATTGTATCACTTAGTTATGGAAATTCTGGTCACAATTACTGCTGTTAAGTGAGGACTAACTGCATGGAGAAGTAGTATTTCTTTTTTTTTTAACCCCTTCCTTCCTTACAGTTAGTTTGTTTGATCCTAATCCTCCCTCCCTAACTGAGCAATTTGAATTCTGATTGTCTTCCTTTCATTTCAAGGCATCCAAGCCACTCTATTTTCCCATGTAATCATTGCCATTCCATTTCTTTTTTCCTCTGATGAAATCATCACTGGCATTGAGTATGGATAACAGCGATGAAGTTATGGAAAATTGCCAGATATGAAATCAAAGGCTGTGATCTTATATATGTATGTATTCCTGGAAATAAAGTCCATGGGGCAAAAATGTAGAACTTTATTCTCCTCAGATGCAAAATATTATTTGTCGCTTACATTTTGAGATAACCCATGTTATTCTTTGAGGGCAGATTTAATTCACATCCTTTTAAAACATAGCTGAGATCTCTTATTCATGTGCGATATTGAACAGCTTTGTGTCAGGTCAAGTCTAATGATTCACATTGTTACAAAGCTATTGTGTTAGGTATAAAGTAAAATTCTCTATCCATTTGCATTGTTCATCTTAATAATTAATGGATATTGTCTCTGGCAATTTGGGCACTGTATTTCGACCTTTGTTTGCCATGGTTGTTAAGCAAATCACATAGTCATGAAGTGAATCTAACCTCCCTCATTGATTTTGTTTGTTGAGAACTGGCTGGGAAGGTAGCAATGGTGATTATGTGACCCTGGGATCTGGCAACTGGCCCAAATCATGTGACTATGGGGATACTGTGAGAACTGGCCATAAGTAATTTTCTTCAGTGTCATAACTTCAAGTGGCCACTAAACAAATGGTGGTAAGTCAAAGATTATCTGTATCTTTTGTTTTATCCACCATTGCTGTTTCTGGTGGTGAAAAGATAGAGATTTCATTTTAGAATGGTTTATGGTGAGTTTTTCTTACCTTCAGTACTTGCAAAAACTGTAAAGTTAGGAAGAGGATGGACAGGTAATTGGTAAGAGGAGAGGCAGTCAGCTATTATTGTTAAATGGGATTCTGCTTTGGTTAAGTGGTAATTGATTAGCTTTTCACTGAGCCGAGAATACAGCACTATTTCACTTATTTATGAACTGAGATACTTGCAAGAAGAAGACTGCTATTACCTTGTAACTTACATAACTGTTTTTCTGCATCATCCAAATTACCCAGAGTAACCCTTGATTTATGAATGAATGAAACAGCTTCCACCAGACTTTAGGAATGGAATCAATGACTGATTTTAAATCAATGAAAGGAACATTTAAAGAGTAGGAGTATGGGTACATGTATTCCTCTGATAAACAGCAAGATAACGTATTGATCTATGGTCAACTTGTTTTCCCTAGAGCTGACTTATTTTTATTGGTAGTTAGAAATGTATTTCATTTTTATTTTATTATAATTTGTAACCAATCCAGAAGCTTTTGGAACAAAATGCATGTATATATTTTACCAGAATGCTTGGAGACTGATCCAACAATATTTGGAAAGGTCTTAAAAAGTGAAACGGTAATAGAATAATTTCTGTTTTTAGGAATTTGGAATGTGTAATTAATATATATGAATAGAGAGATTGCAAGGGGAGTCCTACAAGGGTCTTGGTGGCACAGTGGCTAAGATGCTGAGCTTGTTGAGCAGTTCAGGTCAGCAGTTCAGCAATTCGAATCCCTAGTGCCACGTAACAGGATGAGCCCCCGTTACTTGTCCCATCTTCTGCCAACCTAGCAGTTTGAAACCACGTAAAAAAATGCAAGTAGAAAAAAAGGGACCACCTTTGGTAGGAAGGTAACAGCGTTCTATGCGCCTTTGGCGATGAGTCATGCCGGTTACATGACCATGGAGACGTATTCGGACAGCGCTGGCTCCTCGGCTTTGAAACTGAGATGAGCACCGCCCCCTAGAGTTGGGAACGACTAGCACATATGTGCGAGGGGAACCTTTACCTAAGGGGATCCCACCAGTTTCCCTTACTTTTTAGTACTTCAGAAGGTATCAGGTTAGTACCAGAAACTTTTCCCATCTTTAATTGTTTGAGTTAACAATTCCCAGATAGGAGACGGATAGCCAAGGAAGAATACTGTTTCAAGTGATAGCTAATAGAACTTATATTGTATAGCTTGTCTTGCTGTAAATCTGTAAGTCTTGACAGAAACTTAATTTCAGGCTAAACCATCCTATTAGGGGAACAGCTTGCAATTACTGTATTTTTTAAAAAAATAACTGACTTGATATAGCATTTTTCTGTCACTCTTGTATTTTAACTGCTATTCCATTTCCCATTTCCTATTTCAACCCACTAAAATATAAAAGCGAAACATGATAATTTTATGTTGCCAAAACCAGAGGTTAACTTTAGATAACAGTAATCATTTTTAAAAAGAGTTAAGATTTAGTCTCAGATTTTTAAAGTTCTTCAGGTAGGGTTTTCTTTTTAATCATCTTGTTATAGATCTTATTCCTGAATGGTCATATTAGCTGTTTAAAGCCTTAACCATATTTAAGAGTACAGAACAGGTATGCTCTCCCTTCTGTCTCCTTTGGAATGCATAGCATCATTGGGCAACAGTTTTTGAACCAAGGTACCTCAAATGGGAAAACTTGCAAAATGGATCCAAAATCTGATATCCATGAATCCTGTGGGATTGAAATTTATCAAATTTGTGGAAACCTCAGTGCTGCTATGTTGCCATGCAGTAGACCAGTCCTGTCCATGCCTCCTGGAGACCAGATTGATTGGTCCCTCCTTTGGTCAGTGGAGATTGTTAGATTCGTCCTACCCTAGCCTAGTCCTACCCTAGCCCTCCATAAGCCCAGTAGACCAGATTGATTGGCCCCTCCTTTGGTCAGTAGACTGGCCCACTATCAGCTGGCTAGAGGCACTGTCAAGCTGGTAGGAAATCAGAAGTTGCTGCTACTCGCACAGTTTTTTTTGCCCTTGGCCGTTCAGTTTCACTGTTTAGTTAAGGAAATATCTCTGAAACAATAACCCAATGAGCCACAGGTTGTCCATAAAAAAATAAGACCTGACAAGAATTGGTTTGATTGAATGAATGAATGAATGAATAAATAATAAATAAATAAATAAATAAATAAATAAACAAACAAACAAACAAACAAACCCTCATAACCCAAAAGGATATGACTCACAGTCACCAAAAATCTAGGTAAAGAACCATCTTCAAGGCCCTTGGATACCTGCACCATAGGGCCATCTGGGTAGACCTCATGCTGCTACAGAGAAGGCTTGTTTAATTGAACTCTGGACTCCACCAACCCTGTTAGATGGAGTTGATTAGGCAAATATTGTGGGAGATAGGCAAACTCTCAAGTAACCATTATCTATGCCATGTACGGCTTTGTAGGTAATAATCAGCACTTTGAATCATTTTGGGAGCAAACTAGCAACCAGCACAGCTAAGCAGTGTAGCTTATGAAGCAGAGATGTTACATGGGCACATTACTGCTGCACTGTTGTATCCTGGACCATTTCAAGCTTCCTGGTGGACTTCAAGGGCAGTTCCTTATATAATTTGTTTCCAAAATGAACTTGTGAAGTGACTAGGGTGTGACATGCTTGCATTTTAGGTACTTCACAATCTGTTCACATTTACAACTGGTGTCCTACTACCATGTGATCACCATTTGCAATCTTCTCTGCTAATTTATCCAGTGAATGGGGAAACAAGTAGGTAAGGCTGCAAGTGGAGGGCAATTTGCTTTTGAAGTCTGCTCCCCAAATGCATTGAGGGATTCTCTTCTGTGAAGAAAGGGGAAATCCTTCTAGTGAATATACTAGTGAAGGCTAGCATTCTGAGCCTTTCAGAGTGCTGGCATATATTAACATTTTTCCGCCTGGAAGGGAGGAGAAAAGGCTAGTGAAGCCAGCATTCTTAGCCTTCCAGAATAATGACATTTGTTAGTGTTTTCACTGGATTTGTGATGAGGTCCTCCAACGCAAAAGGATTTCCGGAAATTCCTCAGCACACTGGAGGAACAAACCTCAAATTCAGTTAAAAAGTAACTAGAGAACACCACTGTTCTTACAATCATTCTCCTTGATGGATAATCCCCAGCCCCTTGCTTAACAACCTGTGTGGTCATTTAACAGTTACAACTAGGAGAGTTGGGGTTGCAGTTGTTGAGCAGTGATCACATTTTATCTTGTTTAATAACTGCTTCAGTGAACAACCAAGATTCTGGACCCAGTTGTCATTAGTAAAGGACTACATGTAATTGAATATCCCCACAAAAAATGAGCTGAAAGATCAATCTCTCTCTACCCCCAACCAATATTGATTGTGGAATCAGATGTGGACCACCATTGAATGGTAGAGCCAGTCCCCAACCCCACAGAGCTTGTTCAGAAGCAGACCATACCAGTGTTTCAAAAAGTGCTAAGATATCAAGGAGCTGAATAATGAATGTATCACCTACTCCACCTTAGGTCATATACAAGTATGACCAAAGCTATCACAAGGGTACTCCCTGACATGAAATCTGATGAAAAGGCTTTTGATTTTCTCCACAATTCTTATCAAGTGCACATCAATCACCTATCAACAATGTGCCCCAGAAAGGAAAGGTTGGACATAGTCTAGATATAATTATTGAAACCATTGGGTCCAAGGATGGCCTCTTGAGGAGGGATACATCACCACGATGTTCAAGGTAAGTGGCACCAGTGGTGAAATCCTGCTGGTTCTGTCCGGCTTGCATGAACTGGTAGCAGTGGCACGTGGTTCAGTGAACTGGTAGCAGTAGCAGCGCAAGCCTCCACCTACCTGCCTGGATGTTCTAATCAGGAAGTAACCTGTTTTTGACCCTCACCGCATGCACAGAAGTCTTTGCGGATGTGCAGAGGGTCCAAAATTGGACATGATGATGATGCACAGGTGAGCAAAGTAAGCGCACGGAGCGCGTACTTTCAAACCAGTAAGGAAGGTACTGTAAGTAGATTTCATCCCTGGGAGGCACCACCCTCTCCATTAAGATTGTACTGAACTGTGAGTCACTTCTGCTGTCATTTTTATGGGAGGGATCAGGATTCAGTAGACAAATCGCTGAACTACCAACACAGTCTACAGGTAGTCCACAGTTCATTTAGTTACTGTTCAAAATTACAATGGCGCTGAAAAAAGTTATTCATTTTTCACACGACCGCTACAGCATCCCATGGTCACATGATTGAAATTTAGATGCTTGGCATCTGACTCATATTTATGATGGTTGCAATGTCCTGAGATCATGTGATCCCTTTTGGGGACCTTCTGACAAACAAAGACAATAGGGAAGCCAGATTCATTTAAAACTATGTGACTAACTTGACAACTGCACTGATTCGTTTAAGAACCATGGCAAGACAGGTCATAAAATGAAGCCAAATTAATTTAACAAATTTTTGCAACAGAACTTTTGCCTCAATTATGGTTATAAGCCGAAGACTACCTGACTAACGGAGCCGCTGCAAAACTTAATGCGATGGTTGAAAAATACCTCAGATGCTACGTGGACTATCAACAGACAAATTGGACTGAGTTATTGC
>JANHFM010005477.1:612745-638072 GCA_032468115.1 Grayia smithii | reverse complement strand
TATATTGATTTAATAGATTGTATAAAATTTTCCCCAAATTCCATTCTCTCTATAACCTCAAACAAAAATTTCCAATTCAATTGATCAAATGCTTTTTCCGCATCTAAAAAAATGAGCGCTGCAGAGATTTGGTTATTCTTTTCCAAATATTCCAAAACATTCACAATTTGTCTTACATTATATTTCATTTGTCTACCACTTATAAATCCTGATTGATCATTATGTATTGTTTGTTGCAGTATCGGCATAAGCCTATTAGCTAAAATTTTTGCAAAAATTTTATAATCTGTATTCAAAAGAGAGATTGGTCTATAATTTTTTGGTTGAGATAAATCCTGTTCCTCTTTGGGTATCAAAGATATAAACGCAGTTTTCCATGATGGTGGAACTTGATTTCCCTTTTGTATTGCTCTAAATAATTCCTTTAAAGGCCCCACCATCTCATCCTGTAAATTTTTATAATATGAGGCCGTTAAGCCATCTGTTCCCGGTGCCTTACCCACCTTTAATTGTTTAATTGCCAAAATAATCTCCTCAGAAGATATTGGTTTATTCAAACTTTCCCTTTGTTCCTCTGAAATTACAGGAATAGCTACCCCCTTTAAATAGTTACCTATATCTACACTTTGGTTTGCCTCTTTAGCATATAATTTAGAATAATATTCTGCAAATACTTTTTTAATAACACTCTGCTGATAAACCTCTTGTCCCCTATATTCTATTTTTTCAATAATCCGTGATTTCTGTTTTTTCCTCAATAAGTATGCTAACCATCTACCTGGTTTATTGGCATTATAAAAAGTATTATGCTGCACATATTTCAAATTAGTTGCCACTTGATCTGCTATCAGCATGTTAAATTGACCTCTCAATATTTTTATTACCTCCTTAACTTTCTTATCATGTGGGTTAGCAATAAGATCTTTTTCCTTTAACTTTATTTCTTCTTCTAATTCTTTTCTTTTTTGTGCTTGTTTACACCTATATTTATTATTCAAATGTATCAAAGTACCTCTCATATATGCTTTACTTGCGTCCCACACCATATCAATTGATGTACCTTTATATATATTCATATCAAAAAAAATCTTCATTTGTTTTTTACATTCTTGTAGGTTGGCATCAGATACTAGATGAAGATATTGATGATCCCAATCTTTCCAAAGATGAGGGATTCATTCCAGACAAACCTCCCAGCACTGGCTTGTTTAGATATGAGCTATTCAAGACCCTACTGTTCAAAGCCAAGAGCACAGCCAATATGGGGGCTCGATTGAGGCAAACCGAGGGATCCTTGGACCCTCAAGCTCTCAACAAGTTCCTACTCACAGAACCAGTCACAGAGCAAGAGGCCATTCCAACACCCAAGCTCTTCATCGATATTATGCAGAGGCAGTGGACCACTCTGGGTTCCGTACCCTCTCCCAGTGGCATGGACAAAAAACTGTATACCGTTGAGCAGGAGATTGAGGACCTCCTAACCTTACCCGCTGTGGACATTCCTTTAGCCAGTTTAGCCACTTCCTTGCTCCTTCCCATAGACTTAGCAGAAGGACTGAAGGCCGAGGACAGGCGACAGGACCCACTCGCAGCTTCTTGTGCCCTATGATCCGCCATGGCAGCCTCATTCTTTAACCGCACTTCTCTAATTTGGTTAAGACAAATGCAAGCAAGGGCCCCACCTGATGAGGTCCAATTACATCAGGACATTAACAAACTAATAGCAGCAGCTGAATTTTCAGCAGATGCCACACTCAATTCGGCCAAATTCGCCTCCAGAGCACTGGCTTCTAATATCACCTCATGCTGCCTCTTATGGCTCCATCACTGGCAGATGGACGTGAGAACGAAATGGAGATTGGCAGCAGCCCCGTTCAAGGGTGGTTCACTCTTCGGTGGGGCATTGGAACCTGAACTGGTAGAGGATCGGGACAAGAAGGTCCTTCCCTCTACCCAAAGAAGGGCCAGGCACAGGTCATCCTTCCCTTACTGGCGGCAGTCCTTTCGTCCATATGAACCCGCCTTTCAGGCCTCCAGCTATCTCAGACCTTTCCAGCAGCCCTCAGACCGCTCGCAGGAATGATACTCATCCAGAGATCGAGGCAGGTCCCAGTCCAGACGCCCCTTCCTTGGCTGTGCTCCCGACCTTTCCATTGATCCAATTGACTGCCAAGATTCGGGCCCCAACAGAGGAAGACTGGCCTTCTCCGATCACTGATGTTGCACAACCACTGACGCATGGGCCCTTCAAACAGTAACTCTAGGCCTCTCGCTAGAGTTCAGCTCCGTTCCTCCAGGTCTATTCATCCACTGTCCTGTATCCTGAAATATCACCAAATGGGCTATGATGGAAACCAAGATACATCATCTCGCCATAAGGGCAATAGAGCCGGTACCTCATCAGCATCAGGGTTCCGGTTTCTAATCTATCCTGTTCCTGATGCAAAAGAAGTCAGGAGGCACAGGGCCATACTCGACTTAAAACAGCTCAATACACATATCAAATACCACTGCTTCAAAATGCACTCCCTGCAGAGCATTCTAGCTGGTATCAGGCAAGGAGATCTATTATCCTCAATAGACCTAAGGGAAGCATATCTATACATACCCATCAGGCAAGCGCACAGGCAGTTCCTCTGCTTCTGCTATGTAGGAACCCATTACCAATACAGGACCCTAGCCTTCGGACTATCCTCTACTCCAAGAATGTTCACAAAGATACTGGAGGTGGTAGCTGCTCACCTACGCACCATCTCAGTGAGAATTCAGTGCTACCTAGACGGTATTCTTATCCAATCAGCCATGTTACCACAGGCATTAGCAGATCTCCAGCTTACACTACAGGCTCTCCAGAAGCATGGATTCACCATCAATCTGGAAAAGAACCAGTTGCACCTAACTCACGAATTGGTGCATTTAGGAGCCCAGAAAAACACTCTGTCTTGCCAGGTGTTTCTTTCTCTGGAATGTATCCACAACATCAGAATCACTGTAAGGCAGGGCAGAACTCGCAAATGGGTACCGCTGCTGTTACTGTCCACTGTCCACTCTGCTTGGCCAGATGATCTGTTGCCTGGCCATCGTTCCATGGGTGGGGCTCCATTCTTGACTGCTGCAGTGGCTGCTCCTACCCAGCCAGAGGGCCAGTCCCAGCAATGCCAAGACACTAATCACGGTTCCTCCATCTGTTCTCAGATCCCTGTCATGGTGGAACTCGAAGCACTGGAGAGGGGATGCGGTTTTAAACAGCCCAACTGCATGATCCTCACCATGGATGCCAGCCTCCACGGCTGGGGAGCCAACCTGCAGGACCAGGTAGCACAGGGCCTCTGGTCTCAAGCAGATCGCCTAAAAAACATCAACTGGCTGGAATTGAGGGCCGCTCATCTAGCTCTAAGACACTTCCAAGCCAGACTCAGAATCAACACATTCTACTCCTGACGGACAACATGACGACCAAAGCGCATGTAAACTGTCAGGTACAAAATCCCACCTTATTATGCGCGAGGTGACAGCTATGGGACTATGGGCAGAAAGACATCTGCTATCCATTTGAGCGGAGCACATATTGGGGGTCTCCAACACTCAAGCAGACTGGCTGAGCAGGGAGACCATAGACCCATCAGAGTGGCAACTGCATCCAGCACTGTTCCGTCAGCTGTCAGCCAGATTCAGTCAGCCCTATGGACCTATTCGCCACCCCCAAAAATGTGCAACTTCCCCAATTTTTCTCCAGGTACCAGACTCCCTCAGCCGAGAGCACGGACACTACATTGCAAATGGCCTCTGGGTCTACACTATGCCTTTCCCCCGATACCTCTGATCCCAAGAGTCATCAGGAAGATCCTAGAGGAAAGGGCGGAAGTCCTCCTAGTAGCCCCACGCTGACCATGTCGGGCCTGGTTTGCGGATCTAGTGAACATTTCCATCACCCAGCTGTGGAAAATTCCCCTGCATCAGGTGTTTCTCCACCAAAGGCCCATCGCCCATCCAAAGCCCCAATGGCTTCAGTTGGCCATTTGGCATGTGAAAGGGAGCTTCTAGAGCAAGACTACTTGTTGGCCTGGATCATCGACACCATCTTGGTGTCTCGTCGCCCGTCTACCATTTGTATCTACGATGCCACATGGCTCGCCTTTCGGTGCTGGTGCTCCCACCATGAAATAAGTCCCCCTTCTGCATCAGTTTCACACATCTAGGACTTTCTTCAAGAAGGGCTCGACAAGTGTCTAGCCACTAACACGCTGCGATGCCAAATTTGTGCCTTAGCCACCGTTATCCCTGGCATTAATGCGAATTCCCTCTCACAGCACCCTCACATTCACAGTTTTCTAAAAGGGGCTTCCAACTTGCACCCCCCTCCAGTTCACAGATATCCCTCGTGAGATCTGAGTCTCATTCTACAGGCTCTCACAGAATCTCCGTTCGAGCCATTATCATCCTCCACCTTAAAGCTATTAACCATCAAGGTGGCATTCCTCGTCGCTATCACCTCAGCACGACAAATATCCCAAATGGCGGCTCTGTCTATCAACAAGGACCTCTGCATTTTTCACCCTGATCGAGTCATTCTACACCTCAACCCGACATTTCTTCTAAGGTCAACAGCTTAGGGCCCAGGAGGTCGTCTCGCCCGACTTGTGCCCTCACCCTAGACACCCATCAGAACGCCGATGGCACTCACTGAATATCCAAAGGGTCCTAAGGACTTACATTAAACGAACAGCTCAGATCAGGAAAACAAAGTCACTTTTCATATCATTTCAGCCCCATTCTATGGGACAAAAGGTTTCTCCGTCTACAATCGGGCGTTGGATCAAATCCTGCATTTCCTTGGCCTACGATCTTCGCTCATAGCCTGGGCCTAACCACATCACAGCCCATTCAACAAGAAGCACGGGCACTTCTGCAGCCTGGGCCACCCATGCCTTCCTTATCGATATCTGCAGAGCCGCCACCTGGGCCTCCCCTTCCCCATTTATCCGTAACTACAGAATAGACAAATATGCTTTGGCAGAGGCAGCCTTCGGCCACAGAGTACTGCAATAGGTCCTTCCAACTGAGGGGACCTTGGACTCTGCAGTGGCCTGCCTTAGGGATAATTAGGTTGGATATATCCCACTGTTTGGACTCTCTAAGCAGCGCACAGGAGAATGAACATTATACTCATGTGAACATTCATTCTCGGTGCGCTGCGTGAGAGTCCAATCCCTCCCTAGTATTTTCTTTTCGGTCCAGGGTCCCAGGGGTCCAATATTGGTTTTCAGCTTACGTCTTCTTGAGGATCCAGGACCTCGCCAATAAACTGGGATACAGAAGGAAGGAGGAGGTGTATCCAAGCAAATTTGCTCAGTCTCTGGCCAATAGGAAAGAAGCAACACCCACTGCTTGGTGCAGCTCACCAAGAACAACGTTCACATGAGTACAACATTCATTTTCTGGTTCTAACAGCATGCAATATGCCCTCTTGATACTTACCTTTTCTAATCTTTTATTGTTTTCTTTCAAAGAACTGAGAAGACTTGATCTTGCACTAATGGCTGTCATGACAAATATGGCCTGATACAAGCAACAGTTAACAAAATAGTTCCTGCCATCCCATCTCGCAGGACGCTTCTTATTATTTCTGATTTTTCTTTCTTTCTTTCATGCTTTTCATGGGGAGGTAGGTGTAATGCCAACAAACTGGGCTGCAGCTGCCATTCATTTTTATATTTTCTAACATTTGGGTCCCAAAGGTATTCTTTAAACTTCTGCTTCTGAAGTTTGGTCCTTTGCTTTGCTGATTTCCCTTTTTAAAAATAGAATGACCTTGTTAGAAGTAAAATGTCAAGTAGGTAAGGAAGGAACCAAGGGAAGGTCATAAGTAAGTTGGCGCCACTTTAGATTTAATACCTATCTGAAAATCCTTTTAAGCTGATGAGGTAGGAAGAATTCTTTGTCTGCAGGGATTATTTACTGTTGTAAAAAAGCAATCCAATACTATATTTCCTTTTGCTGAGTTCTTGCTGTGTTAGAAACTGTTGCAGGAAGTGCAAGCCGCAGCATATACTTCAGACAAATGTGATTCCCTCTCACTTTGAAATATTTAAGTAGCATCCATGTGCAAGATGTAGGTTTAGCCATCTAGTACTTCCCAGTACTTTTCAATTGCCATGCTGAGTAAGCCTTACAAAAAGCCTTATAAAAACTATAATGTGAAACAGATGGAAGGCACTTCGTTGCCTATCGCTCTTACATAAACTTTGCACTTAGTACTGTGCTTCTGTAAGTGACTTGGCTGACCTGAAGTCTGAACCTGTAATCTTTTAGTGCAGCAAATGCTGTTGGAAGAGGTTCATGGTGTAGATTTAGTGCTTTTTATATTCAGGAAAAGCTACACCGATGTGGGCATTCTATTTTTACGCTTAAAAGTTACTATAAAAAAGATTAGCTTTAAAATAAATCAAAGTTTGAAATATGAGTATTGCCTCACAAAAGACCATAGAAAATTATGTCTGGAAGGATTTTTTTTCTTTAAAAAATGATTTTTTAATCATTTTTTATTAAATAACAACAGGAAGACAGGAAAACAGTACATTGCTTCCAAAAAAATTCTGCATTTAATTTTAGAACCATCATCCAGTGCCTCAGAAAATTGTGCAATGGTGTTGACTCAAGAGTTTAAACCATAGTCTTCAAGGAGAAATGATCCCATTTATAGATCATTGACTATAACTTAATAGGCAGTATAATTTAATAAAATCAATGTAATGTAATACAATATAATTTAATAGGCAATCATTTTGGAAAGGTATTTCTTTGGTGGTTACCTTGGAAAGCTATTACTGTAGTGGATAGTGCTTAGTCTGATCATAAAAGTCACACTTGTTTAACAGACATAATATTTTAGTATATTCAGGATTGCCACAATGAAAGAAAAATAATTTTGATCATCTATATTGGATTAGCCAAAAAGGCATCAGTGCTTGCCATCTTTGATTATGACAGAGAAGTATTGTATCTTTTAGCCATAAAAATTCCCCACTAGATAAACATGCTATAAATAGGCCAAGTCTTGGTGGGAAAGTTCTGCAAATCACATTATTGTATTTTTTGGACAGCTTTTTGAAGGATAATATTATGGTACTTGGTATTGAACCTATATGCTACTGCAAGAAATTGTCATGAGATGTGACCTAAACAAACTGGGGCAACCACTGCTTTAATCTCTATGAAGGAGTTTGGAGAAATGCTCTACAGGTGCACTCTTTTTAACAACAGCAATAAAAAAAATAAATGTACAAGGGTTTTTTCAGGAGCTTATTTATCCATGCATCTGTTATACCCGAGATGATTTTAAAAAGCAATATATCAGAAGTATTTAAGAGAAACCGCAAACTCTTTTTAAGGAACCACCCTATCCATTTTCTATACTTACAAGGATGTTTTTTCTGTTCATGATTCATTTCACTCCAACATCAAGGGAACTGGAATAACGATTAAGCTAAGGAATGCATATGTTTCTGGGTTTTGTCCCTTTCCAAAATCTTTATGAATTCTTGATTCAGTGTTAAATAAATATATAGCCTATAGATATTTTAGCCACTGTTAATAAAGTGAAAGAATACCATACCACTACTGCAGCTTCTTCCTCTTTTAATCCGAATCATTCATACACACACACACACACACACACACACACACACACAAACATTTTCTTCATTGCTTTATTAGATATATCCTTACCCTCTATTGTCTCAGTATAAAATGGTATGAAGCAGAAACTTAATAGTGTGCTAAATGAAATCAATTTTAATTTTCACATTATGTTCTATTTACTCTTTATAGGTCTGTATGAGCTGCTGGCTTCGTTGCCAGCCCAGCTGCAGCCACATGTGGACAACCAAGAAGACATGACCTTCCTCTGGGATATGTTTGGTGAAAAAAGCCTTCATTCTCTGGTAAAGGTAAACCACACTAAATGCTCATTCTTTCTGAGAAACATGTATGGAAAAACGTTTTTGAGCAACCTCTAGTATACCAAGAATTAGTTACTCTGTGGAAACAAAACAGCCTTGTTTCGCTTCTGTGCTTCTGTGCGGGATGGAAATTGTTAAAGGTTTCTACCAAAAATATTGCAATGATTTCATTTAATAGTGATGTTTTGGCAGAATGCATTAATGTAACAAACATATGATGTTTGCCCTTGTTTAGAACGAGGCAACGTAAATTAGTAGCAGGAAATCTGAGACTCCTTCATGGTCAACATTCATGGCCTGGAGTTTAGCTTACATAAACAAATGTTCACAGCAGAAATTAGATGGCATATATTTTTGAGGTAAAATATGGCAACTATTCAGTAGCCACATTAATTTAAAATAATTTCCTTTAACAAAATCAACTGAAATTATAGTTGGTTCTTTAATTGGCTTGTATCCATCAAGGATTGTGTTTTGTATATAAATATACTAAACTTGTATGACTAAAATAAGCTTAGTGAAGCAATTGAAGTGAAGTAATTAATGGATATATGTCATCAAAACTGGTAGCTGTTCATGTATATTGTACTTTATAATTTACAAAATTATTTGCAGTTTTGGTTTCATAATTATCATGAAATTGTAAATTAGACTTGTAAAGAAATGTGTAAAACAAATCTGCTACTTGGATTTTATACTAAATTTGGGGTCCCTAGCTTCTTAAAGAAATCTGCATTTATATAGCAGAAAGCAGAGGGGGAAAATATTTGTTTAGACTCTGTCAATTCTTTATATGCTCATTTATATATTTATAAATTATTTGTATGTTGTTTAGTCATGGACTTTAGTGAGTTTACAGTTGTAAACCTACAGTAACAAATAACATCTCACAAAGCTGCTAGTTGACTTAACTGAAATTTTTATCATGGTGTTCATGCCTTCCTGAATATTAGCTTATGGTAAGGGATGTCAAATTGAACTACAGCGAGGGGATTACTGCTAAGAACACTATCCTCTAGGTCTCCTAATTTTTCAGAGGCGAGGATCCCATAGAGCTCTTTGCTGGCTAGCATGTATTGGCTGGCGATGATCCTGGAAGTAACAAGGCAATATTTATGGCTGCATTTCTGCCAGAAGACAATTAAAAAAAATACAAATCAGTAACTTTAGGATGTTCTGAGTTGATAAATCTTTTCTTAGTTTGCAATAAAGGAGTGCTTTGGGATATATTACTGCATCAGAAAGATGCCTAAGCATCTTTAACTCCATTTGGCCAGATGGTTTACTCATTATATGGTAACTGCAATCATTAAAGCACTTAAAATGTCTCTTAAAGGTTAACATCGTACTCAATAGAAGGATAATCTGGAAGAACCACTTCTGATTTTAAAAAAGGGAAATTTAGCTAATTGTTGGAGATTTATTCAAAATGGAATATTTCAGATGATACAATCATGTGCTATAATGACTCTTTTTAATTGAGGGTGTGAGAAAACCCAGGCTCAAGTCCATAGTCAATGATGGAAGCTTACTGGTTAATTTTAGGCTTGGTAACTTTTTCTTAGTTCATTATAATCTCAGGGGGTTGCTTTGTGGGGGAAAAGAGGAAATGTTATCTCCATGTACTTCATTTTGTGCTTCAAGGTATAAGCCCAGATACAAATATAATAAAAGGAAAGATAACAAAGGTGGCTGTTTCAGTTTTTAGGGTTGTAAAGTATTGGACATCTTTCCCAATAAATATAGAAGAATGTTTATAGCTCAGGGCTGAAATGAGCGGTCCTTGGTGCTCTCTGAACTTGCATTTCAATACCCAAACTAGGTAACATCATCAGTTGCTGGTAAGGAGTGGGCCTTCTGACAAATTAGCCCAAACAGCCCAACCAAAGCGTTTTTAAGACCACCCCCGCCAACAGCGACGGCGCAAGATGCTATAATATAAACTGAGAGCAAACCCCACACCTTGCTAGCAGTGATGATGTTACCTAGTTTAGGTAATGAAAGATCTACAAGAAAACAAGCAAGCTCAGAGAGTATCAAGGAGCCCTCATCTTTCGCAATTGTTTTATATAAAAGCCAAAAGACCTTATTTCCCCTTTTGTATTTATTGATGAAATTTCTATGGGGAATGTTTCAGACGCTTGAAGAGCATATATTGATTTATATTTGCAGTGTGCCATTTTTCCCAGACTTACGTAAACTAATTTAAATATTACTAATTTACCTTTACAACATGATATGAAATATACCGGTAGAATAAATTTTTGTTTAATATATACAGTGTATAATTTATAGCTCTTTTTTTTCTTTTTTCTTTTTTTTTGTAAATCAAAATAAATTTTGAAATTGCTGTCTTGTACAAATTTATTTTATCTAATGAATTAGATGAAAGCAAAGCAAAGAAACTTGATCCAAAATACAGACAATATGCTTTGTCTGATGTGGAAGGATGTTTTTCATTTGTTTTTATTTGTTCTATTTTTCCTTAAAGAATAAAATGCATGGTTTGTGCTGTTAAAATCAAGCCCTGCCTTGAACCAATTCCTGATATTGTAAGATGCTCCTTTTCCCTAATACTAATATTCAATTCCCCTTCTCTTCATGCCATGGTGTCTGAGGTGAGTTAACAAAAAATAGAGGTAGTATTCTATTTGTGGAACAATTACCCATGTCATATTATGGGGTTTTTGTCCTAGTTGCAATTTATATGGTTATTTAATTTGTAATCTTTGAAAAAATAATAAAAGATATGGCCTTATTCACCAAGAACTATTGTTATTCAAGAAGAAGGTAGTTCGCTGTCAAACAAACAAATTATGTAAGGGTCCACTATGGCCATGTCAGGGTACCTGAGAATCCAAAGAAAAAGATGGCTTCCAAGCCTGACAGGCCATTTAAATTATTCAGGAATGTAGCCCCTGTATTGTTCCATAGCAAGTGGTATTTCAGGTGTGCTCTTTGTGATCAGAGAGGTAGAAAACATCTTGATCATCATTGAATTTGTCTGGTACACTTTAAAATAGCCTAAATTATTGATAAATTTTCACAATTTAAACAGGTACACTGAATTATTTATTTTCACATCTTGTATGGGAATCTAGTACATTCTTCTTTAAAGCCCATCTGCAGGATGTGTTTAGAATTTTTCCTCCCACTTCCAGAAGTTGTTCCTCTGAAGCCTAAAGTTTTTTTTGTTACTGTCCTAGCTAATATGCTGTGATAGATCTTTCCCACATGAATGTCTCTTAATTGCATGATAGAGGCCCTTAAGGCTCAAAGTAGACATTCATTTAAATAGTACCATTTTCTATTTAGCATGCTTGTTTCAAAATATAAAAAACAATCATTCCTCAGAGAATGTCATGGTAAGTTCAGTATTCCAGTTGTATTCAGTGCCAACTGACAGTCATAAATAATCTTCTTTAGAACTGTTGAAAATACAGGGAATATATTTTGTGGAAGAACTTGTTTTGAGCACTCATATTTTCTTCTTAACATGTTTATCAACTAAATTTCTATTCCTGTATTTGAATTTATTTAATGATTTTACTTTGTGTAAAGGTGCTTTTATCTCATTCTCTTCTGCTATCATATTTTATTATTTACATGCATTGAATGCACTACATTATCTTTAGCTCTCAGTCTTTCCATCTGGAGTCTGAGGAAGAGTTGTAAAGAAAATATTTATCAGTTTTGTTCTCTTAGTTTGTAGTTAAATTATTTTATACACTCTTCATTTTCTGCCAGTAGAATGATGCTGTCTGCATATGTTAAAATATCAAAATTTCTGCTACCAAATTTAATTGCAATCTATAATTCTTTTAAATTAAAGTTACCTCAAAATTGTCCCAAAGGTGCTTTTCAAAAGGCAATTGGACTTCGTTTTTTTCCTTGAAGAAATTTTGCTTCTTGTCCAAGAAACTTCTTCAATTCTGACTTATTGGTGGAGAATAGAAAGATTTATATTCCTTGTAATCATCATCTGGTCATTAGCACTCTGAAGGTTGGTCCTTACCTTCCTGAAAGGCCATTTGGGGGTTTATCTGTATCCTCAGAGTCCCCTGAATCAGAATGCAAATGGATGTGGAACCTTCTTGGAAGAACTTGGAGGTTTACATCCTAAGAATCATTTTCTAAATGCCTCTGGAGCTTTTCTCCCTTCTGGCCATATAAATAATGCATTTCTAAAGATTTTTCACAACTTGTCCTCTGCTCCTACCATGGGGAACATTGGAGAAAATTGGAGCAGCAATCCAATACACTGGCAGACCTGAAGGCCCAATGTAAAAGATGGCTTCCAGGCCTTATACAACAACCATTAGACACAATGCAAAATAGGCTTGTTGAAGAGGGATAAGAAATGTTTCATTTTTTCTATGAAATACAAGTGAAGATCTGTACATCTGCAAGATCTGTACGTCCCAAGGACATGAAACAGTTTTTGTAATGAACATCTGGCAGACGACCCCCCACTTATCTGAAGATTTTAATGGGTTAAAAAGTCGTCTTATACACCGGAATTTACGGTATTTTGAAAGATGTGTTTTAATATATTTAGAGAAAGAGAACACGGTATCCCTATACTGTATTGCTGTTCAAGAACTTCAGATTTTAGTATGTGGACTGCATTTATAAAACAGGATTGTTGCTAGAGCCTCATGTTTCCATGTCAAAAAAGACAAGATGAGAGTTTCTCTTCCAACTGGAATACTCTGAAAGTGTCCAAGTTATAAAAAAAATCTTGAGATTAAAGTACACAACAAAAACTCATCCAATTTTGAGAATAGTTTTTTCAGCAGCTGAGCAGGGAGTTTGGCTGTAAAAGCATAGAGAAATTTATCTTGGAGGAAGGGTAATTTGTTTGGCTTTAATCTGAATTTCCTCTATCCACAATGGGGACCTCTTCCTATAAGCAGAGTCATCAAAACAGTTTCTCCTTATTGACCAAAAAAGTTCAGTTGAATGAACTCTCTGAAATCTCAAATAATAGCTGCTTTATTTTGTTATATGAGGAACAAAGAAGTCAGTTTCTTTCAGAAAGACCAACATTTGATTTTTAATGAGACTGTCCAAGGAGCGAGGGGTTTATAAGGGTTTGCAAAAATAGAATAGTTTGAATAACTTAACTATTAATTCAGAAGATGTCTAGAATTTTCAGTTATATTTAAAGATTGAAAATTGAAAGGAGAATGCAAAATAAGTTTGAAAGTCAGGTAAAGCAAATAAATTGAATTAGAAGGGAAATCCAACATTAATTTTAATGAATTGAACAGAGTACCATTTTACATATAAAACTATAGTCCTAATGTTAATGTTTTATAGTTTAAAACAGAATATTTAGTATAATCATTTTTATAGTTATAACTTTATAAATACAGCTAATTAAAATTTTCAAAAGAGCTTTAAATTCTGAATTCCTGGTATATTTAAACCAGGATTAGCAGAGTGGTTAAAATCAATGAGAACTTTAACTACTGTTAAGCTTAGGAAAATTTTAAGGAAAACTAACAATTTCTTAAGGGTTCCCCAACCTTCATGGACTTTTTGACACATTTGCAATTTTATAATTTGTTCTGAGAATTATACATATTTAGAAAATGGAGGTTTAGAAGAGTTATTGTATAATATTTTACTATTTTATAGTAGCTCTACTAAACCACCATTTTCTAATAGTTTATAAAAGAAGGGATGGATTGTGTAATCAGTTTTCTCCTTTAAAATAAAGGAAGTGCTTTTTTAAATAACTTGCAAATTTGGTTTCTGGGTATGGAAATATAATAAATAATAAACTTTATTTATTGCCTTAATATAAATGTACCAAGATAAATCAAAATCCATCTTTTTTAGATGGCTTCAAAATTAGTTTGGGCAAATCATGCAGAATTAATCACATCTGTGATAGGTAAATAGAAATCATATTTAATAGCAGTATGTTTTGTGAAGTGGGGAAAAACATAAAGGTGCGTTCTTGCAGGTTTTCCAAACATGTTATTAAGTCCATTTTTGGCAGAGAAAATGTTAAATTACATTGACTTGGTGCAGTCCAACAAAAAAGTTATGTAAATAAGCAATTTGCTTATTTAAATGTTAGCAATCTATCGTTTTCTTCTCTTGGTTTTTTTTTTTAAATGTTGCAAAATGTTCTAGCATGGAAGAAATATTTTATGCAAAACGGAATGTTTGCAAATCATTGTGACAGAATGTCTAGATTTTATAATCAGGCTGTAAACAGTCATTACTTGATTGTGTTGAAATATGAGGAAATACTAATGTTAGTTTGTTTAAATGCAGGACTATGTTGTATGTTTAAATGAGTTGATATTTTATATGTTTTAAAAGACTTGAAGAAACGACCTGTTTACATCTTCTTACAAATGTATTTTATTCCATAGCTTGTCAAAAAACATGTAATTGTATGTACAGGGGATAAAAACAGATGGTTGTGACATGGCTATTAAAATCTAAGAAACATGATATCTAAGTATATTTTGCTGAATAAATATTAGGAAAACAATGTAGCTCGTTGCTTGTTTATATTGGTAACTTCAGAAGTATTGGTGGTAAAGTATAGCATGATATGTATTTTTGTTCTCAGATGAATTATAATATCTACATCATAAGTAAGGTGTAAGAAAATATGTGAGGACAGATAAAGAACTATGAAGTAAAAAACAAGGGAAAGAAAAGTGAATGTAGATTAACTCTATATTAGTCTACAATGGTTATTCCCCCCCCCCCCATTTGACTTCATAATTTCATCACTTCACCAAAAGGTGATGATGAATTACATCTAAATATAAACTACTAAATACTACTAATATTCACTACTAAATGGTTCCGTAAAATGAGTAGGGTTTTTTGTTTTTTCAGTTGTTTAACTAGCCAGTGTACCGTGTTTCCTCAAAAATAAGACCCTGTCTTATATTTTTTCCACCAAAAAAGGCACAAGGTCTTATTTTCGAGGGAATGTCCACTGACTCACTTCATTTGCCTGGATCGCCCCCGGTCTCCTTTTCACTGTCAAAGGCCTTCAGGAACTTCTTCAGCTTCAGATAGTTGCAGCCCGGCCTTGCATACCCTGGCCCATTTCTTCTGCAGCCAGCAAGTGTTTCCTGAAGGCCTCTCTAGCCAATAACACAGCTCCGAATCGATCAGGAACTCCGTTATCGGCTACAGAGACCTTCAGGAAAGCCTTGTCAGCTACAGCAAAATTAATGGGCCGAGGCATGCAAGGCCTGGCTGCAACTATCCGAAGGTAAATAGTAGGGCAGCACCACTCCCCCATTCCCATCCTAGCTTAATTTTTATCCATATACCGTTGCCAGGGTCTCAATTAGGCCTTATTTTGGGGGTACGGCTTATATTGGATGCACATGTAAAAATCAAGCTAGGATTAACTTTCTGAATATGTCATATTTTCAGGGAAACACAGTATATCTCCAAAATATATTTCTACTGCTAACTAAACTTTTTTGTTCTCCTAGATTCATGAGAAATTGCATCACTATGAAAAACAGAGCCCTGTGCCCATGTTACATAGTGCATCAGCTTTGGCAGATGATGTAAGTGTGTACAAAATATCTATTGACATCATAGATTTTAAAGAATGAATAAACACGAAGTAGGTCATATGAGAAGAATAGAGAACACTTTCCAAAGAACTAGGATCATAAGATTTATCATCTTGTTTTGAATTGTACTAAGTCTTTAATTCTAGAAACGTATCATTTAGAATGGTTCTCATTCTGCCTTGATAACTAAGATAAATTGTAGGCAGCTACATTTTAATCTATCTTGAAAAAAAATTGGTACCATCTAATATGCTAAGTGAAGAGTATTGTTTTCCAAAAATACATATAGACAAAGTAGTTAATAACTGAGAGAATAAGAGAAAATACTGATAATAATTAAAGAAATGAGACATCTTTACTAATTGCTTTCAGTTAAAAATGAAATTATGCCAAATGGCATGTTATTCAATTTATTGTTACTATAGTAATATAGTACTATAGTAATTTAGCAAAATTACAATTAAGAAAATAAAAACTAGTACAAACTAAAAAATAAAGGAATTAGAACATAAAATGGTGCAGAAAATAAAAATAGAAAAATATGAATATAGTAAAGAAGAAGAAAATAAATATATAAATAAATACATCACCTTCATCAATTTTAGTAATTTTATCTCCTTTTCTTAAAATGCAACAAACTCTTCTTTCCATATCCTATCTCTTATCTATAAACGTGTTTGTCTGGATGTGCGGAACCCTGGACTCAGGCTGGTGTATCTTAATGCCAGGTCCGTGGTTAACAAGGCCCTCCTCGTCAGAGATCTTATTGACGAGGCCGCAGACCTGGCCTGCATCACGGAGACCTGGTGAGGTCCGGAGGGAGGAATGCCCCTCTCCGATCTTTGCCCACCGGGTTTCCGTGTGCTACACCAGCCTCGACTCCAAGGAAGGGGTGGGGGTGTGGTAGTTATTATTAGAGAAAGTCTTAGTCCTAGGGAGGTCACTGTCCCTCAGATAGGCGGGTGTGAGTCCCTGTTGTTGAAGTGGGATGTTGGAGTTCAGACAGGTCTGTTGATTACGTACCCGTCTCCCAGCTGCATGTCTTCAGCCCTGCCCGCACTTCTCGATGTCTTACCCGAGTTAGCGGAGCTCCCCAACCTTATGGTTGTGGGAGATTTCAACCTGCCATCGGCATGTGAGACATCGGAGTTAATTCGGGAGTTCATAGCCTCCATGACGGCCATGGACCTGACTCAGATTGTACAGGACCCAACTCACAGCAGCGGACACACGCTTGACCTTTTTTCTCTCTCTGGGCAGTGGATAAGTGATCGGGGTAGGGGGCCGTTGTCCATCCACCCCGTCATGGACCGACCACTCCCTCCTTAGGCTGGACTTTCATACCGTCAACCCCCACCGCTGAGAGGCAGAACCAATATGTTGGTTCCGCCCCAGGCGCCTGATGGATCCTGATAGGTTCCTAACGGAGCTTGGGACATTTCCCACATCCCAAACACACGATTCAGCTGAGGCCCTGGTTGCGTCCTGGGAACGGGCTGCTGCCGGGGCCTTAGACCGAATTGCGCCTTTGCGGCCTCTGACCCGGCGCAGATCCCGGGTGGCTCCTTGGTTTTCTGTGGAGCTCCGGGAGATGAAATGCCGGAAAAGACGCCTAGAGGGTTGTTGGAGATCTTCTCAGTCTGAGTCTGACTGAACACAGTTAAGAACCTACATTAGGTCTTATCTTGTGGCAATGAGGGCGGCAAAATGTAATTACGTCTCCGCTGTCATTGCATCTTCAGAAAACCGCCCAGCCGCCCTGTTTCGAGTGACCCGCTCCCTCCTCCATAAGGGGGCCAGGGAGGACCTCCTGCAGGGTAGAGCTGAGGATTTTGTTCAGTTTCTGCATGACAAAATCGCTCAGATTCAGAAGGATATAGACTCTGACAGTGCAGAGTCTTGTGAGGTGACTGGTGCCAGTCTTGTGGGGAACATCTGGGTTGAGTTTGATCCTGTTTCTCTGGATGAAGTGGACAGGATTGTTGGTAGGCTGGGGGCCGCCACGTGTTTGCTGGACCCTTGTCCCTCCTGGCTTGTTTCGGCAACCAGAGAGGTGACTGGAGCCTGGATCCAGGCCATTATCAATGCTTCTTTGAGGGAGGGGGTTTTCCCCGCCACACTGAAGGAGGCAGTGGTTCGACCCCTCCTCAAGAAGCCGACCTTGGATCCAGACTCCCCTAACAACTTCCGGCCAGTCTCCAACCTTTGCTTTATTGCAAAGGTTGTAGAGTTCTTGGTAGCTCAACAGCTTCCGCAATTCCTGGAGCAAGTGGACTATCTAGATCCGTACCAATCAGGTTTCAGGTGTGGTCACAGCATGGAAACAGCATTGGTCGCCCTGGTAAATGATCTCTGGTGGGCCTGGGATGGGGGATACTCCTCCATCCTGCTGCTACTTGAGCTCTTAGCGGCTTTCGATACCATCAACCATGGTATCCTGCTGTGGCAACTTGGGGGGTTGGGGGTTGGAGGCACTATTCTTCAGTAGTTCTCCTCCTACCTCTCGGGTTGCTCACAATTTGTGTGGGCAGGGGGACAGAGGTCGTCTCCGAGGCCCCTCTCATGCGGGGTTCCTCAGGGGTCAGTTCTCTCCCCCCTGCTCTTTAACATCTATATGAAGCCGCTGGGTGAGATCATCAGTATGCTGGTGATACTCAATTATACATCTCCACCCTGAACCAGCCCAGGGATGCCCTTTCCATGATATCTCGATGCCTGGAGGCAGTACGGGTCTGGATGAGTAGAAACAGGCTTAAACTCAACCCCTCCAAGACCAAGTGGCTGTGGTTGCCGGCATCTCCGGATCTAGAGGCCCCATCTTTTATGATGGGAGGGGAATTACTTACTCCCTCCGATAGGGTGTGCAACTTGGGAGTCCTCCTGGATTCACAGCTATCTTTAGAAGATCATTTGACGGCCGTGACCAGGGGGCCTTCACCCAGGTTCGCCTGGTGCGACAGCTGCGCTCTTTCTTAGACCGGGATGCCCTCTGCACAGTCACTCAGGCTCTGGTCGTCTCATGCCTAGACTACTGCAACTCCCTTTACATGGGGCTGCCCTTGAGGTATATCCAGAGACTCCAGCTAGCCCAGAATGCAGCCGCGCGGGTAGATGCAGGAGCTTCCCGTTACTCCCGTGTGACACCTCTCCTGTGCGAGCTGCACTGGCTGCCGGTGGTACTCTGGATTCGCTTCAAGGTGCTGGTGCTTACCTATAAAGCCCTTCTGCCATCCTCCCACCACCCTGTGCGCTCACATAGGGCTGCACTCCTCAGGGTTCCATCGGCCAGACAATGTCGGCCGGTGGTGCCCAGGGCGAGGGTGTTCTCTGTGGGTGCACCAGCCCTCTGGAACGAACTACCCACTGACCTCCGGACTGCCCCTGACCTCTGCTCCTTCCGTCATGATCTGAAAACATGGCTTTTTAATCAGATCTGCTGACGGGGTGGGGTTTTTTTTATTTTTTTTCTGTTTTTTAAAAATCTGTCTTAATCTAAATTATTAACTACTAATTCTATTTTATATTGTCTCTTTTAATTGTCTTGTGAGCCGCCCCGAGTCCCTTGGGAGAAGGGCAGCATATAAATAATAATAATAATAATAATAATAATAATAATAATAAGTAATACAAAAAGTGGAATTGTTTTGAGTTTCTTTCAGACTTAAATATATAAGTCTTGACATAGTCCTGACCTTTTTCTGAATCATACTTGTATTCTATCACACATATTAACCAAAATTCTCTGTTCAAACTATAAAGTTATTAAAATTTGTGAAATCATAAAACAATGTACAAAATGTAATGAATAATAACACTGAAGTTATATACTGTATGCAAGCCATCCAAGAGCAGAGCAGGACTTTCAAAGCCAACTGATTTGAAAGTAAAATGAATGCATTAGAGAAGGGACGTATCTTCCAGGCATTGACAAGATACAAGCAGCAGATGGGCTTCCTTCACTCCACTCCTAAGAAGGGATCCTCTCCTCACCTGGAGGAGGGTCTTCAACAGTAATGGAAGAACTTGAGCAGATACATAAACTTCTGGTCCCAAGCTATTCAGGGCTTCAAAAACCAGCTTGAACTGGGCTGGGAATTAAGCCAAGAAATGAACAGGCACCCAGTGCCATTAGAAGAACCCTCATGTGAATACGGATCCAGTGGATAGCAGCCTTCATTTTCTTTCACCAGGCCTTTCAGATTGACTGGATGTTATTATTGCCAGCTGCAGAGGGAGGTCTGGAGGCTGCAGGTCCTGCTAAGTGGCTGCTTGTGCAGAGGGGGGACATTCAAAGCAGTTTACCACCACATCTTTCAGTGTCCTTTTAAATGAAAGGTCATGTGTTCTTTATTTTTTTTATGAATGAACTCTGATTACAGAGATCAATTCATGGGGCAAAGAGCAGTGTCCTGTTTTCTTCTGTGATTTAGGAAGAAAAACAATTTTATGTTTTTCATAGCGACCTTTGATAGAGCCTTTTATTCTGGGGCTTTATATTTGTCATAGTATTTATGGATACGTGTCTTGGGGATGCTTGAGAAAATCAGTCAAAAATGAAACAATTAGCCTCACTGTTGCTTGTAATTGTGGCTTCTCCTCTACCTGGAGGAGGGAATTAATTTTTAGTCAACTGCTGGTTCTCGTAAAAGAGGCTTCCTTCTCCTGCATTCTGACGTGAGGTCTACCAAGGCTTCAGTGGCATTTAGCAGAGGTTAGACACAAACGCTTTCTTGTCAGTTTCAAAATTTGCCCATAGCAGAGAATACATGTCGCTCAGCGCTGAACTGCTGGATTTTTGATGCTAGGGTTAAGCTTAGGCTGGCAGTGCTGCTGTTGCCTAGCCTGGTGATGAAATATCTGCAAGAAAACAATCAAACTGAAAGAGCATCAAGAACTCAGCTATCCAATTCACTTTATCCATTTTATAAGAGCTTGGAATTTTATTCTATAGACAAAAAACAGGGTCTATTGTCCATGACAGACCTAAATTAGTTCAATTTGCATGGCAACTAATCCTACCTCCTTGTGCTTCAGGTAACCCCGTTACTGTCGGAATGAGCATCCATATTTCGAGCATTGATCAGATTTCTGAAGTGAATATGGTGAGTATAAATGACAATAACAAAATCATTCTTTTGGTGAATTCCATCTCATGCAACCAATCGAGCAAACCCAATTTGAATTGAATAAAGAGGCATTAATGCTCTCACTGGCCTCACCTGCAAACAGTGTTTAGCCAGAAGTGAGGTATACCACAGCATGGGGAATGCACACGCATGCATTCAAACATGGGTATAGTGTATGGATTTCCAATGAATGGAATGGAATGGAATGGAATGGAATAGAATAGAATAGAATAGAATAGAATAGAATAGAATAGAATGACAAAGGGACCTTGAAAGCCTTCTAGTCCAACTCCCTGCTCAGGCAGGAAACCTTGTACCATTTCAGACAAATGGTTGTCCAATCTCTTCTGAAAAACTTCCAGTGTTGGAGCATTTTCTTCTGGAGGCAAGCCGTTCCACTGATTAATTATTCTAACTGTCAGGAAAATTCTCCTTAGTTCTAGATTGCTACTATCTTGATGAGTTTCCATTCATTGCTTCTTGTCCTACCCACAGGTGCTTTGGAGAATAGCTTGACTCCCTCTTCTTTGCGGCAGCCCCTGAGATATTTGGAACACTGCTATCATGTGATATTGTATACAGAAAATATACTATTTAATGCTGTGCTTTTGTCGTGATAATTATTTGCAGCAAATTCTATTTTATCCTGATGGCAATTATCATACAGGAAAAGATTTTTGAACTATGATAGAAAAACCTGTCTTCAGTTAATAAATGATCTTGCATTGTATTGACAGCCAATGAAGTACTACCTCTCCCTTCACCCGACTGTCTTTTGCCCTTGTGAAACTGAATTCAGTGTGGAGACTTGTTCGAATCTACCATCCTCTGGGTGGGGCTAGAATAGATGTGAAAACTCCATCCCGTAAACTTTGCAGAAATCTTTGTGTGCTTCTCTCAATGGAGCCCCACTCCACTGGGGTATCCACGAGCAGAGGACCTGGTCCAAAGAAGGTAGTTAGAAGTCCTATTAATTCTGCACTGAGATTCTCTGAAAAATTTCCATAGATATCTATGAGACTAGAAGTAATAATTTTTATATACTGATATGAGAATGTGTTGATCACCTTTTCTTGCCTTGGACATCCTTTCAAAGCTAGATAAAACTCTGTATGTTTTCTCTGATCTTCCCAGTTTATATTAGAAAGGAATCAGGACTAGTCATACTTTTACAGACTATCCCTAGATTTCAGTCACCAGGAAGATGTGGAAGTCCAGCTTCTGACACTTGCCTAACATAGCAGTCATTATAATATATTTAGGAACTGAGTGTGAAAATTAATTATTATGCAGATTCAAAATGTTGAATCCCTTCCCCTTCCACCTGTCTTTGTATCTAATTCCATTACAGGTGGGAGTATTAACAAAGAACAGTTTTTAAGCCTTAATTGTAACTGATTTGAGAAAAATATTTATGAGTTCAGATCTAGCTAATAAGGCAGAAGTTATTGGTTGATGGAAGAGGTTGTGGGTTTTTTTTTGAAATGATGTTAGATGCTAATGTGATTGACTTGTCTTTTATGGACTACTATAGTGGACACTGAAAACTCCAAAAGGGAAATTCTGAAACTTCTTATTGATTGCTAAATGATTAATTCCATGACCAGATCTACTAAGGACAAGCACAAGTTCATTCTAGGCACTGTGGTTGCAATGGTAGGAGAAGAGCTGGTGATTTATTTGCTGTGATTTATTTTGAATGGAACAGTTCCTTCACTGGGGCAAAACAAGTTAAAATATTTCATTTGAATGGGAGAGCTTGCTCCTGCATTGTCTTTTTAAAAGTAAAGGACACCTTTTTAAAGGTGAAGGCATTTTCGCAAAATAATGAGGAGTTCAGTTGAGAGAGATGATGGTCTGAAATTGTTTCATAACTAGTTCTTGTTTCTCATGAAAGGTATGGTTAACCTAGATCTTCCTGAAGTGAGAAAAAGTGAGGAACCTGAAATGGAGTTTTGTATGATGGGAAGAATAACAGAGTAACAAAGTTGGAAGGGACCTTGGAGGTCTTCTAGTCTTCTAGTCCAACCCTCTGAACAGAAAACCCTACACCATTCTGGACAAATGGCCATTTTTAAAAACCTCCAGTGATGGAGCACCTACATCTTCTGAAGGCGAGCCATTCCATTGATTAATTATTCTCACTCTCCGGAAATTGGTCCTTTGTTTTAGGTTGGATCTCTCCTTGATAAGTTTCTATCCATTACTTTTTGTTCGGCCCCCAAGTGCTTTGAAGATAGGTCTACCCCCTCTTCTCTATGACAGCCCTTCAAATATTGGAAGACTGCTATCACGTCACTCCTAGTCCTTCTCTTCATTAGCCTAGACATAGTACATAGTTCCTGCAATTGCTCATTGTATGATTTAGCTTCCATGAATGTAGTTCTTCTCTGCAGAGCCTCAACTTCTTTTTATTGCTGTGACTAAAACTGGATGCAGCCTTCCAAGCCTGGTCTAACCAAAGCGGCATAAAGCGGTACTCTCATTTCATGTGATCTTTGTACTATCCCTCTGTTGATGCAGCCTAGGACGACATTGGCTTTTTTGACACAAATGTGTGTTGTGATGCAAACACTATCTTGACTGAGCTGCATGTGATGTCTTGATGAAAATATAAAAGGATGAAGTTGTGATGTCACTACAGCCTCCTCAGTGCAAATGTTGTGATATTAGCCTAAAATGAGCATATGATAATTCTTGAAATCCTGCTTCCAGATTTAGCAGGAAGCTAAATCACATTTGCTCTAGTGTTTGTAGGGGGAGCTTTCCCTGTGGAAAGATCCTACAGAAGATTCAGGAGATTCACTCCTCTTCTCGGCATTCTGGGCTTGGCTTTTGCCTTAGACACCAGGTAGCCTAAAAAGAAAGCAGACGGTCATCGTAAGGTCAGCTCGGTAAAACACTTTGCTGCCTAGAGTGGCCAGCAGGATGTCCCTGCCCTCCCAAGAAAGGAGAGGGCTACAAACCTTCATATCTAGACAGATGGGGTCCTAAGAAGGTGGTTCAAGGAAAGGAGCTCATAAGAATCTCTTTGTTTCTCTTCTATAATCTTTCACGCTGATAGCCTCCGTCATTTCTTATGGCAACAAAATCAATAGTCTAAATATACCTTGAGAAAATGACTTCTTTGGATCTGCTACATATCATGGGTGTCCAACGTTTGGCTAGAGTGAAGAGGAATTGTCTTGGGCTGCATATAAAATATACAATATAGTTAATATATATTAACCCTATACAATCCCAGTACCTCAATAAAAAGCTATGTCAAATTGCTGCAGGATGCGGCTGCTGCTGAGTGATGGATGGGAGGCCACCAGGTGCCGCAGAAGCTTCATCTTGCACCATGAGGCTGGGGATTTATGCAGCCTTCCTCACGGGGTGCCAGTTGGGCTGAGTTGCTATGGAGACAGGCTAGCTTGGATTGCTGTATGCTTCCGATCATAGGATTAATGATCTAACAGTGTTGCTTCAGCAGAAGGTTAAAAAAGAAGGAAATTCAGATTAATTTTGCCAAAGAGTCTATTCAATCACCTGGCTGACTCCCTGCCCCAGAATATTTCTATTCAGTAGTCCCACAACCTTTTTACAACAGTTCATTTAGTGACCGTTCAAAGTTACAACACCACTGGAAAAAGTGACATGACCATTTTTCACACTTATGACTGTTGCATCACATGATAAAAATTCAAACACTTAGCATCTGATTCATACTTAGGATGGTCGCAGTGTCCTGGAGAGTCACATGATCAGCTTTTGCGACCTTCTGACAAGCAAAGTCAATGGGGAAGCCAGATTCACTTAAAAACCAGGTTACTAACTCAACAGCTGCAGTGGTTCACTTAACAACTGTGGCAAGAAAGGTCATAAAATGGAGCAAAATTCACTTAACAACTGTCTCACTTAGCAATGGAAATTTTGGGTTCAATTGTGGTTGTAAGCTGAGTTCTACCTGTATTAGATTTTTATCCTGCGTTTCATTCAGGAACAAAAGGCAAGGGAGCCGGCAGACCTTCCTCCTGCATCTTCACAGCCTCCACTGCCGTTCGTGAGGCAGATTGGGCTGAGCGAGAGTGATTGGCACCAAGGTGCCCTATGAGTTTTGGTGGCCAGAACTCTTGCCAGTCCAACACCTTGTCTACCACATTACACTTGTTACCTATCTTCTTAGCTCAGGACGTAACACTTAGAATTAGCTGAGGAGGGAGGCACCACACCCCACTTTTCTCATGCAGGCCTGAAGGCACAGCCTGCATCAGCTCCAAGGCTGCAACCCAGGAGCAGAGGAGGGGGAGTCCTGGGAGCCTCAGTTCTGCACAATTCAGTCGAGCTCTCCTTCCCGCCAGTCAAGAAGCTGCAAACTCATTTTGAAACAACACATCTAGACAGCAAACTGGGTGGCCATGCATGGCTCTTTGTGTCTCATAGCATTTTTGACATATCTGGGCTGCAAAACTCCTAGTGTCCATTATACATGGCACAGAGCCTGGCTACTCGAGGTGCTACCTGTGCCCTACAGTACTTACCCATGATGATCTTTGGAAACAGTCTGTTCTTTGGCATGACTGAGAGGATGGAGTAGCAATAGACCATGACGTGTCCATTGGGTTGGGTAGAAGCCCCGTTTATTTTTATTTATTTATTTTTTTTATTGAAAAGTTTTACAAAATTT
>JANHFM010005477.1:597583-612645 GCA_032468115.1 Grayia smithii | reverse complement strand
AAGGGGCGAGGCTTCTATGGGGCAAACCTGAGAGGATAGGAGAGGATCTGTGGAGCCAAGCCTGAGGGAGAGAAGGGGAGAGGAGAGGATCTATGGGACCAGCCTTTGGGGAGAAGGGGAGATGAGAGGATCTATGGGGCAGCCTGAGGGAGAGAAGGGGGTTGGATAAGAGAGGCCTCTGGAGCCAGCCTGAGGGAGTGGAGAGGCTTCTGGGGCCAGCCTGAGGAAGAGAAGGGGAGAGGACAGGGTCTATAGGGCAAGCCTGAGGGAGAGAAGGGGAGAGGAGAGGCCGATCATAACTACTCATTAATTTTCATACTCTAGTGTCAATTTATCAAGCCCGATCACATAGTTTTGTAGCGGAGCATGGGTATTCAGCTAGTCCAATATAAGAATTTATCCAGGTCACTCACTTGGTTTGTTATTTGAGTATCCATTTTAACTACTAAAACATCAACTGATTTTATTTGTATATCCTTGTAGCATCTTTTTCCATATCATTCTGGAAACCTGTTATTTTTAAATCCATTTTCAGATCAATTTCAGTCTTATCTAGTAAAAATTGTTCCTCTTCAATAACATATTTAAACAGAATATAATTATAATGACAGACATCCATAAAATTAACTTCTTGGTCCATTGTTGAAAAATATCATTCAATATGCCTATTTTGATCCATCCTGAATTAGCAAGTCAAATTTAAGTGTTCTTCTATTTTAATTATAATCCTTACTTCCTTCTGGTTCTCTATTGTGTCCAATCTTCAAAGCTCCATTCTATTTTTTTAAAAAAATTAATTCAAAATAGAAGTATTTTTCATGTGAAAGATTCTGATAAATAATTCAAAAATCTTTTTTCAAAATCCATCTGGACCCTTAGTCCATTTATAATTTTCCAAAATCAAAGATCTAATCACTCTTTTGATGTTGATTTAAAAGGGTTTTTTTTAGTTCTTGTATTTAACTTCTTTCACGAAGGATCTAATGAAACTCACTTAGTATTGTAAACATTATCAATCCTGTGGTTCCTAATAGCTGAAAAGCAGTAGACAATCAATTTTTGAAAATTATTTGAAAATTAAGTATCCTCTTAGTCAAGTAGTACTTGACTAAGGATTGGCTGTTTAATGATTGTTTGAGCTTAATAACAGCTCAGAAAGGGTACTTTACAGTCCATAAAGCATTTCCAGCTATTATAAAATGCCAGGCCTCTCCCCAGCTCACATGGTTGTGATCTATGTGCTTGGCAACCTATTCACACAACCAGTTGCCAAGTGCCTTATGATCATTGATCACAATTTTCAGTTGTCTTTAAAAAGTCAGTGGGAAAACTGTCAGGGAAAGTTTCAGGGTTTCAAGCAGGGGTAAAATGCTACCGGCTCGCACCAGTTTGGGAGAACTGAACCAGAGTAATAAAAGTTACCGGTTCGGGCGAACCAGTAGTTAAAAAATGCTACCGGTTCATATGAACCAGTATTTCCAATGATCAACTGATTTCCAATGAAATCCTGCTTTCTAGCGAATCTAAATTGCACAGTACAGCTGTTTCCCCCTCACTGTTCTACTTACCTTAAGCCTCCTTTTTCAGTGCTGCGCAGTAGCACCTGCAGTGCGTATGTGCACATTTGGCGTGCACCGCACATGCATGCACAGCGAACTGGTAGCAGACCTCGGAGGATTTCACCACTGGTTTCAAGCTGTTGTTCCTTGCCTCCCCTCCCCTGCACAGAGGGTGCGGAAATCCTTCATCTGCCTCCAGAAATGAAGTTCAGATCTTCAAGAGTGCAGGAGTTTGTTTACCCCTCTTAATTCATGCATGGGACTACTGAACTGGAAAAATGAAGTGGGAATCTAAGGTCCATTTCTGTGCCACGCCACAAGAGTTCCCTTCTGCTCACAAAGGGAACTTTGCTATTTTGCTTCATGCACTTAACATATGAGGTTGCTTTATGGCTGGGAGAGCCAGGATTTTAGCTATGGAGCAAAGAAATCACATGGCGTCTCACTGAAACAACTGCTTTGCCACCTTTGGAGATGCCAGTCCTAATTGTGATCATAAATTGAGGATTACCTACATGTGAACCCAATGTCATTTTAGATATGGCAACCATGGTTCAAGCAAGATTGCTGTTTCTTCATTTCTCAGTGAGTAAATCCATCAGAGTCTACCGTCTGGAAGTCTTTGTGAGGAGCTACTGCCTGGAGCGCTTGTGGGCGACCTCCTTGTCTGGAGAGGAATTGTAAAGAGCCAGTCTGCTTTCTAATTTTTCATTCCAATCTGTTTATTAGCTCTGCTTTTAGCAGGATTGTCTTCAGTTTACCATTTCTACTCTGGTGTTTCCTAGAATTTTTATTAATAAAAATCAACCTTGTATTTTCTGATTGTGTGCATAGTTGTGTAATTATGACAAAACACAAGGTGCTGGGAGAAAATTTAAACTTGGTTTAAAGGAAAAATACATATAGTGATACATACCTAATGACAATTTTTGATACAATGTTGTATTTTTATTGTAGACCGACACTTTCACATATTTTTACTTAAACATATTTAAATAGAAGGGGGTGGGGAAAGTGTGAAAATTACCTTTTTGTTTTTACAGATTCACAATTGTTGGACTGGATAACTCCTATGATCATGAATTTGCAAAAACAAGTTCTTTTCTTATTGTAATTGTATTGTTATATAACAAGAATGCAGTCATTACTCTATAAAGTTAGAGCTTTTTGCTGTATTATCTAGAACACTGCTTTGGATTATACTCTGACATAGTTGAGTTCATTTTCAAAGACTGTTCAGGCTTTAGAATGCTGGTGATTTGACTCTTAGCTACATTTCTGTGATTCACTTGTCATACACAAAACAAGACATTTGCTTCTTGTATGCAAACATAATAAAATCTGGAATAGTAACACAACAGAAGCACCATGATTCTGCATTCCAGCTCTAAACAAAAAAGCTACTGTGGGTTTTTTGGAAGCAGTGTGTATTTCATCTCTTCACTCACAAAAACTCTAGTTTTTATAGACCACTATAAGTTTGATCCAGCCATTTTTACAAGCAGTGCTTTGTTTTCATGCAAAGGACCATTCACTTAGATGAGTGTTCTGGGATTTGCTCTTATTGCTATAAATCAGAATGTGATCTGGGTGCTGCTGCCAGAAATGGTCAACTTAAGTCAAATTCAGTTGAAAGACTTGCCCAGAATATAGTGCAAAGGACAGAAAATGAAGAGCAATGATTGATTATCTGTTTTCCTTCATGCTAAAGCTACTTGAAAGTAATAAATTTGAACAAAACTGATGTTGGGTTTTCATCAACACATTGAATAAAACAATGCATTGGCTAATGTTCTTTGGGTTATTTTAATTTCCTTCACAGCTGGCTGAAGAGCTGCAGAATAAACCACTGAACAACGAGATCAGAGAACTCTTGCAGCTGCTATCCAAACCCAGTCTCAAGGTAAGGGTGTATGGTTTGTACCTGTTAGCCTACAGAATTGCTCAGTCTTCAATTTTCAAAGTATGGTGACATTTCTATGAACATTCTTTCTCCATGTGTACGTGCAGAATTGCTAGAATAAAATGCTGAAGGCAGTTAGAAAAAAAGATGTATAATATAGCACATTGTTTGATTGTAGTTTAATGATATATTTTATATCTTATACCATACAGACAGATTAAAAAGCAATAAAGTATTAAACATAAATATAAATATTTATACCTAAAAAATTATTTCATTGCTACCATCTAAAATCCTTATACGAAAGACTGTCTTTATTGCTACTAAGCCAAATCTTGCTACATTTTTAGAGTAATATCAACTTTGGACATTATCTAGTTCAAGCGGTTGTTCAGTATAGGATTTCTAAAGCAGTATGGACAAATGGCCGTCCATTTGTGTAGATCTTACTGTGTAGTGCAAGACACATCCAAAGAATTTACCAAAATAACTGGAGAGAATCAGTCAGTTTATTCAATCCTGTAAGTCATTCAACTGTGTCTTGCAGCAAGGAACCTCAGAGTCAAGTTAACATAAGTATGTATATATGTAAATGTGTTACACACATAAATGCTCTCAGTGTATCTGCATTTCTTTCTTCTCCTTGGTTTGTAAATGTGAAAATGACCATTGCAGTTATTGCAGTTCACATTCGAATACTGGGCTCTCACATTGCATAAGCCATAAGTCATTTATTTTGGCATAGCAGTTTGTGTTGATCTGCCCAAATGAAGTAAACAGTAAACAGTATATGAACCTTGCCAATTGTAATATATTAAATAAAGCAAGGCTAAATAAACCATGGTTTATTACTGTGTTGGATCTCGATTCGCCCTTACTACCTTCTCACTGGTTTTCATTTCAACAAGAGCTAAGTTCAGTTTGCAATAAAGTAACTCTACTATGCTGTCACTCTCACAGGTATACAAATTTATCTGGGCTTACTGCAGAAGCTAGGCAGGGTAGAGTCCATCTAGTAAGAGACCTCTAGGAATTGCAGAGATTGTTGGCTGCACTTGGAAATGACAAAGTCATATTTCCATACTTAATATTGCTGCCAAGAAAATGATTGGAATATGTCCATCATGAGGTCCTGAATCAAGTTCATTTCGAAAAAGAATTCACCTTTTCAACTTTTTCAAATTTATCTGGTAAATTCTTCCTTGCTAAACCCTATCATGTGGTGGTGATTGTGCCTGGTTTAGAGTGACCTAGTTTGGGGGATTCTTAGCTAATTGGGTTTTGCAGTTTCTGCTGAAGTAGAAGTTTCTGCTTCCAAAATATGTGGATTAAAATAAAAGTTGTGAAAAACGGTAGAAACAGTATGCTTCCTAAATGCAATTTGGTGATGTACATAGGCCAAAAGCATAGCATTCAGATGAATCTTTTGAGGCATTACAATGATAATGGGATTGGTATGTATCCAAAGGAAAATTGGCATGTGTGTGGCTAATGTAGAAGTCGCATCATGCTTTTCTGCATCAGTGTTAATAACAACTGAAGCATTGCTGCCTCGTGCGATTAGCAGTACACTGAATTAATTTTATGTTTTAGGAAAGAGAAACCTCTATCAGGGTGAAATGTTCCAGTTTGGTTCCGCTTGGTGTATGATTTTGGGGAGTACTTCAGGAAAAGCATAGACTTCTTATATCACAATTGTTAGATAGCTGGCAGTCAGGTTGCTCTAAATAAATTTGAATATCAGTGCAAATATATCAAGCAACAAATCTTAAATTTTGAGAATGGCAAAAAGCTTTAAAAAATGAATCAAGCAGGCTTCTTGAAGTTGGTCAGGAAAGAAAACCAGAGCAGTTCAATTCCTTAAAGTAAGTAAGAAAAAGAAGAGTAGAGTTATATTTAGGGAGCAATGGAAGGGTTTTTGGTGGGTTTTTTTTTTTTACTTTTATGCTATCTTGTTCTTTTCCCTGCTTCAGCAATGTAATTTGATATCCATGCAAGTTTGTTGTCTTCCTGTTTATACTTGCTTACCCATTTCCAGTAACTGGTTTAATGAAATAAATTTGAACGTAATATGGGTATATGCTGGACTACTGTCTATCATGCCAAAACATACTATAAATCTTTGTTTAAAAGTTTCTAAATGAATACCGTACAGGTAGTCTTCAACTTACGATCACAATTGACCCCAAAATTTATGTTCCTAAGTGAGAAATTTGTTAAGTGAGTTTTGCTCCATTTTTTTTACTTTTCTTGCCACATTTGTTAACTGAATCCCTGCAGTTGTTAAATTAGTAACAGGGTTGTTAAGTGAACCTTAACAGAATAACAGAGTTGGATGGATTCTTGTAGGTTATCTAGTCCAGCTTCCCACCCAAGCAGGAGATCCTACACCATTCTGACTGATGACAGTCCAATCTGTTCTTGTTTGTCAGAAGGTCACAAAATAGGATCGCATGACCTCGGGACACTGCAACTGTCATAAATGTGAGTCAGTTGTCAAGCATCTGAATGTAAATCATATGACCATGGGGATGCTGCAATGGTCATAAGTGTGAAAAATGGTTTTTCAGGGCTGTTGTAACCTCAGACAATCACTAAGTGAACTGTTGTAAGTCAAGGACTACCTGTAATCACTTAGCCTGCATGCATGTATGCCCATATGTACCAAGACCAAAAAAAATCCCTCCCTTTCTATCTATCTATTCATCCATCCATCCATCCATCTGTTGCACTACAATACAAAGTTTATTTTGTTTTATTCCCAGCAATTATTCTTCCTATTATCCTGTGTTGTTCTTCTGTTTTACTTTCTATTTAATTCTATTTATTTACCATTCTGTAGTCTGTCCAATTATTACAGTACTGTGTTCTAAATAAAAAATACTCTAACATTGTTTTCTACAATATTAAATTATTTAAATTATCCAAATCTGCTTTTCTTTTGATCTAATTCTCCTAGTCCTTTCTGCCCACACTGTCCCATAGTTGTGTGACTTCAATACAGGTAGTCCTCGACTTACGACCACAATTGAGCCCAAAATTTCTATTGTCAAGTGAGACATTTGCTAAGTGAGTTATGCCCCATTTTACAACCATTCTTACCTCAGTTGTTAAATGAATCACAGCAGTTGCCAATTGTTCAGTGAATTTGGCTTCTCTATTGACTTTGCTTATCAGACGATCGTAAAAGATGATCACATGACGGTCATAAATATGAACCAGTTGCTAAGCATCTGAATTTTGATCACATGATCTTGGGGATGCTGCAAAGATTATAGCTGCAAAAAATAGTCATGAGTCACTTTTTTCAGTGCCGTTGTAACTTTGAATGGTCCCTAGATGAACTGTTGTAAGTTGAGAACTTCCTGTAGGTTGGATACTGAATGAAAACTGGTTCCTGGAGTCAGTTATAACATCACAGATCTGATAGTGGCCATAACCCATTTGTCTTCTAGACAGGAGTGTTGTCTGTTAGGGGCAGGGCCAACTATCCAAATTTCCTGTTACTGTCTCACACACACACACACACAAAATTTTCTGATTTTGGCTACCTTTTTGCTATATATTTCTGTTGCATTTTACTTACTATCCTTCAACTCTCTTCCCTTGACTTGTTGTCAACTTCAAACCGAACCTGGCAGAAGCCATTTTGTGGTTTTTCAGTTGCCACACACTATGGGGAATGTGGGTGAGATGGCGAAGGAGGCTGAAATGCATTGTCAGACACAACATAGAACTGTCTCGTGGGAACCAAGGTCATCTCCATAGGTGGCGGATAAAGATGGAGAGGCGTGCCCAAGGAGCCCACCAATTAACCTAATTGAACGATGTGATCCGTGACACTTGGGGAGGGGATCATTTACTATTTTAACTATACTGAAACCGCAGGGAATATTTAGAGGTGGTTTTACATTTAATCATGCCAATATGATGTGCCAGTAAGTTCTTTGAGAGAGAACCCAGTCTCAGAGTTCTGATTTGCTTGGGATTCGTTAGTGGGAACCTTGACACGTGTCTTTTCTATGGGTGTTCTTCGCATAGTTCTTGTTTGTTTGCTGAACAATGGCTTCAACTGCTGCTCTTCCTTCTTCCAAGATCCCTCCTGGAATCTTGCTGACCTCTTGCAATTGGGGACCAAAAAAAGGGAGCGGGGAGAGGAGGGAGGGAACATAGTGGCTTGCCATTGGCCCACTTTTCTCTTTTTCATACTATGTACCCATTAGGTGGCTTATAATGGGCATCTGTTTCAAATTTGCTTCTGCTTTTCAGAATTTGTTTTCAGTTTTTCTCCTCTAAACTGAAGGCTTTTTTTAGAACTTTAAAAATTGATTAACTAGATGTTGCTACAGCAGTATCATCTGTCACACTTACTCTACTGTTGGAGAATGTTAAAGACTCCCTAATCTAATTGTTTTTATTTGAAAGACTTACTGATGACCTTGTGTGGGCTCAAAAATCAGCAGGATGAGGCATAGTTAGAACTTGGAAGGAAGACTTTTAGGGATTAACAGGACTGTAAGATAGACTGGAAAGCTGAAAAAAAATGTGGCAGCCACCTTTGTATCATGTTTATGAATCATCAGGAGATTTTTCTGTTTTAAGCAAATGGATCTGATTAAATAATTTTTAAAATCCTTTTGAAAGTATGGATTGAATTAGGAAGGGAAGAAAAAGAGGTGCCATAGAAAAGAAAATGAGTACTGTAACCAGATGGCATGAAATAGCTGCTTTTTTGAGTGGATATTTTAAAATATGTAGACAGTCCAGTGTCTCCTGATATTAACAAACTCAAAGAAGAGGAAACAAGTATAAAAAATGAAAAAAGTATTTAACTTCATATGTACTATATTTGTATTAGTAAGAGCTGCAGACTAATTCCCTGGTGCAGAAGAGTAGATATTCAGTGTTTAAAACTTTCAGTGCAGGAAATTATCTTTTTTTTACATGTAAAAATAAAATTACCATGGTAAGGAAAAATCACTGTAATATTATTCCAATTAGCACTATTTTAGCAGCAGTCATTGTTTTAAAAAGATAAGAATGTCGTATCATATGGATGGATATTGTTGAGCTGCAGTAGTAGGTATTTTGTTTGCAAAAGAGAGAGGACAGTTAGAAAGACTATTATACATATTTTGGTTAATTAATTGTAATACTTTTGGGACAAGGATGATAATTGCATTTTTGCTTGAGTTCTGAATTCAGTTTAAGAATAGATTTTAATATATTTTCTTATACATTGAAATGAGAATTGGTACCAGTGCCAGAGTATTATACATCAATTATGTATGGTATGGGATTTTCAATGTTCCATTTTGATCAGGTATACAAATCCATTATCAATATTTATATTAGGTTATACATGAATCATACTAGCTTTAACATTCTAAATGTGATGCAGGGTTATATTAATGAATATACCTAAAAAATTCTTCTGTTCATATGAATAATAGCTTTTAGATGGTGAATCTGGAAAAATAATAATCCTGTGAAAACAAGATCTCTAAAATGCGCATAACCATTAAACATTTTCTTTCTTTTCATGAACAAAAAGAATCCAGTTTTCTGCTTCTCTTCACTAATGTCTTAGAAGTTTGTGTTTGTATTGCAGTTTTGTTAAATTGAACAAATCCATCCTTTCAACAATACAGAATGCAGCTCCTTTGATTTTATTCTGGAACAAAGTACTGTTCCTAAGCTGTGTGGGACACTTCGTGCCAAATCACTGCTGATGAGATGCAAACTCTAAGTCTGCAACAGTAATGGTAAATTACCAATGCAGATATGTTTTATGGTTTTTAGTTGAGTTGTTTTTAACCCAATTTTTATTTTACAGGCTTTGCTTTCTGTGCACGATATTGTTGCTGAGAAAAGCTATGATCCTGTATTGCCTCCCATGCCTGACGATATTGATAATGAAGAAGATTCTGTGAAAATCATCAGGCTTGTAAAAAATAGAGAACCTCTGGTACGTTTTAACACTTAAATAATAATAAGCAGCAGCAATAGCAGCAGCATTTGGCTAATATTCTAAAAATGAGTTGATGGCATCACATGGTTTTGTACTAACCCAACAGCTGGATTCCATCCAAACTTATATTATTTTCATTCTTTGCCATATAATTCAGTGTGAACAGTCACATTTAAGCCGTGCTGATTTCATGCAGCTAGCTAAAGAAAAAAACAGTGGAATCAGGATTGTATTCTGTATCTTTATTTTCAAAGAGAGCCAAGAAGACCAAAGAGACCATATGCGTTATGTTGTTTTTATATCAGTTTGTATGATCTTCTTCACAAGCTAACTTTATGATCTATTGTTTTTTCTGCTTCTTGCACAATCTATATTTAATCATTTGATGATTTTTCAATTCTGGCCTTGATTGCATAAGTTCAGTTGGCTTCATCTTGAATAGCCAAAATAAAGCCTTCAGTTTCTTTTTTTAATTCCAGTTATCAATCATTGCCAGGTTTTATCTTTTATCTACTCCCCCCCCCCCATGATTGAACAGTTAAATCAAACACCTTTTATAATCAATCCACAAAAGCTAAATTGGTTAGTTCTCCAAAATCAAAATATCAATCAGAAGTTGATTGTTTGTGCCTCAGCATTTCCTTCTATTTCTTTTCTGTTTTGTTAGAAAGTTATCGTTTTATAAATAATCTTGGATGTTGTTCACTATTATGCCAAATTCGAGATAAAAATCTAATGAAGAAACTAATAATAACAGCAACAATAATTAAAAAAATATTCAAGTTACCAAAAACAGCATCTAGAAAATTGTTTTATGTGATTCAACTTTAATTTTATAGTAATTCTTAAATTTATTTTTAAAGGGAGCTACTATTAAAAGGGATGAAAACACAGGAGCTGTTGTTGTGGCTCGGATAATGCGTGGGGGGGCGGCAGACCGAAGTGGTAAGAATTTTTAAACTATGTTTACAGGTATTGAATGCAGAAATTAATTTCAAAATTTTTAAATGTTAAATCAAACAAAATCTAATAATTGGATCTTGCTGTCATGGAATACAATTCATCTTTTATCAGGTATTGATTATTGGAGCAGATGTACAACCATGATATTGTGCATATTATGCATGCAGTACTTTAAAAAAAAGGAGGGAACGGATGTTTTCATTTTTTCATATTATGACAGTTTGTAAAAATCAGTTTTAATATTTAAGTATCAAGGTATTCCTGCCACTTTACAACAATACATCATATTTCATGTAGATTGTAGATCTAATTTATTAATAATTAGAAATTCTGGATAACGAACCAAAAGATTTTTATAAACTTGCCAAAAGAATATATTATACATAGTGTTGGGGAATGTTTATTGAAAAAGAATTTCACTACCGGTATCTCTGGTTCTATCTAATGTCATTCCATTAATCAATGAAGTTTCTTCTTCTGAAGATAGAGCTAGATAGAGCTCCGTTCTGGAGGTTTCTCAGTTTTCAACTCTGCCAAAAGCAATCACTTTCATAATTGCCTCCCAGCCCTTAAGAAAACTAGTTCAGGAAATTTTAGGGGCTGCCCGGTGATGAAGTGGTTAGGGAAGTTCATCAGCTTAATGTTGGATATAATTCCTTGTTGATATAGACACACATGAGCACATATGCACACACATATATAAATCATCAGTACACAACTAGGCTTGTGAAGAAGTAAAGCTAAAGTTTAGTTGGAAAGAGCATGACTTGAAAAAATGTTCAGGTTGCAGTGGTTCATTTAATATAAGAATTATTTGACTGGTACATAACCGTGTTTTGTAGGTCTCATTCATGTAGGTGACGAGCTAAAGGAAGTCAATGGAATTTCAGTGGAGGATAAAAATCCAGAAGAAATTATACAAATTCTAGTAGGTTGAAAACAGAATATTTAATTGAAAAACACAGAAGACTAATTTTTCAATATTGATGTTTTTGATGCTATTGTCTGAAGTTCCTAGTAGATGTTTATAAAGAAAAGAGCATAAAGAGAAAGAGTATAAAGCAGTCTCCATAAAAAAATGAAGCAACTAAGTTACTTTTTGGTAAAAGAACAGTAGAAAGCTAATAAATATATATTTTTTTTACTTGCATAAAATATAAAATAGATATATTCAAACCAACACAAAAAAATACTAATTTAAAAGAAGTCTCCTCCTAATGTTGTTCCTTAGGTTAAATTTTGCTCTCTATAGTTTAAAAAAATTGGCTCATATCATATGTGAAAAATCCGTTATTGGCTTTGGGAGAAGTTGTACACTCTCAAGTAATAATTCCTTCTATTCAACGCAGACTTAAGATTCAAGGAAATAATTTATTGAGTAAATCTTTATAGTATATTTATGGTACATATCTGATAAACAGCTATTGTCATCTAAATTATAAACAAAATACATTATATATATAAATATATAATTCCCTCTGATAGAAAATAGAGTTTCTCCCAATTGATGACAGAATGGTCGAGGAATGGGTTGATACAGTATGATCTGCCCAGATACTGAGTCATGAATCTCTGGCCACGTCCCCACATGCGACCATTGGGCCCAGTTTTAGACTCAGTCATCTGACAGATAAGACAATTTGGACATTTCTTCCAATACTTGCTTTGCCTTTCCAACAATCTATTTCTATGCTGGCCAGTTCAGCCTTGCTGATGGAGCCATAAAGTATTTCATGCATGTACAATAGCTCAAAATAGTTTGCTATTAAAAAATAGGAATTGGACTGGAATCAGATGCAGATTCATTTTATTATGTCTTTTTTGTTTTTAAGTACATAATTTAGTAATTTATATTTACATATTTTAGTCTCTATCCCAAGGAGCCATTACATTTAAGATTATACCCAGTATCAAAGAAGAAAACTCATCAAAGGAAGGCAAGGTAAACACTTGTTGGATTCAACTAAGATTCTTCATGTGATGGTTGTGTAAAATTTATTACTTATTTTTTCATTCATTCACTCACTCATTTAGGCTTAAATGCCATCTTAATCCAGCATTCTTTCTTTATATGTAAATGTTTTTATAATGATAAATTGGCTCATCGTGGCTTATTTTATGCCAACAAGCAACAGTAACAATAACAGAATTCCTTAGATTTTAAATAATTCAGTATAGTTTTAAATAATTTAAATAATTGAGTGTATTTTTTTCTGCAGATCTTCATGAAAGCTCTTTTTGACTATAATCCCAATGAAGATAAAGCAATTCCCTGCAAAGAAGCTGGATTTCCTTTCAGAAAAGGTGATATTCTCCAAATCATGACCCAAGATGATGCAACCTGGTGGCAAGCCAAGCTAGAAAGTGATACCAATCCCAGAGCAGGCTTAGTTCCTTCAAAACACTTCCAGGAAAGGTATGTTATTACTAATCCAATTCCCCACCCCAACGCTTAAAAATGTGATCAGTATAACCATTAGAGCTGCACTGGAATGCAGCACAAAGCCTGAACTCTGTATGCTGGCTAGGGAATTCCATGAGTTTTTAAAGTAGCCAAGTTTGAAAAATAATGGTTTACACTGGATGTTATTATTCAATTGCTTATATTAATAATGACAAAACCTAACAGAACATTGATAATCTTTTTTGTGAGAATAAAACAGATGGAAAAGAGGACACCAGTATCTACACCACTACTTGTAGAATGTGCTGATATGTTAAGACAATGTTACTCCTTCCTTAAAAAGAAGACGACTCCAGAATTTATATTAGGAGAGTTTAAACAAACTGCACTGTTTATTATGTCTTTTAAAATTCTGGGTGATTTAAAAAAAAACAAAAAACGCAAAACAGATATACAGATAGTCCTCGACTTACAATCATTTGTTTAGTGACAATTCAAAGTTAAAATGGCCCTGAAGAAAGTGATTTATGATGGCTTTACAACTATTGCAGCATTCCCATGGTCATGTGATCAAAATTCACTGACGATTGCAATGTCCTTGCAGGGGTCAAAAGTGATCAACTTTGCGGCCTACTGACAAGCAAAGTCAGTGGGGAAGCCAGATTCATTTAACAACTGTGTTAGTAACTTAACAGCTGCAGTGATTCACTTAACAACTGTGGGAAGAAAGGTCATAAAACAAGGCAAAACTCTCTTAACCATGGTCTTTCTTAGCAATAGAAATTTTCGGCTCAATTGTGATCATAACCTGAGAACTACCTGTACATATTTATTGATACCAAAAGAACATTAAAAATAAAAGAGCTTAAGTTTTGTTTTCTTCCCCTCCTCAAATTACTTGATAGGAGACTTGCTTTAAGAAGATCAGATGTACACTTTCGACCCTTGAAGATTTCAAATAAGAAATCATGTAAGTCTGTTGCTACACAACTTGCTTTTTGCATTTACAAATTACTTAGGTCCATGCATTAAGGAATGATGCTATTCATTCTTTAGGCCCAAACCTCTTTACTAGTATAAGGAAAAATTGCTGGTTTTGTGTCTGTTACCAGACCTTAAGTAAAATAGATCTAGGAAGTAGATTGTTTCCTTAATCATTTAAACAGTTCTATTAATGTAGCACTCTTTTTAAAATTCCAGGTTAGTTTTAGTTCCAAAAATAAACATTATGTAATGTAATTACTACTAAATTGCAAATATGCATTATTTTTTAAAATAACTTTGTTATGATAAAAATATTTATCACACCTAGAATCATATCATATTTGTGTATTAATTTTCCACTTCACTGACATGTGCTATTAAGAACATTGTAAATAAATGATGTTTTTTAGCCATATTTCCACTATCCTTCTTTTCCATGCTGGAATTGGTAGAAATACTTCAAGCCTATTATTATTATTTCGTTTTCCTAAAGCTTTTGATCTATATTATGAAAACATTTAATGTTTGAAATAATCTTTTGTTTATTATGTTCTCATTCTCATTATCTACTTCAACACCCATGCTCCATGCTTCATCAATTTTCATTCTATCAGCATCCAAGTTTGATGATAGGATATAAGAAAATAAGAGGTTTAAAACATGGGCGATTTGATGAAGTTAATGCTTAAGAACAGATTCTATAAATGAATAAACATTTTGAGATCAAGAGATATTTATTCTTATTTTCCTCACGCTATCAGAATTAGAAATAAGTAAATAAAAACTTCTATTAATTTATGTCTTATTATTGCTAGCACTGATGATATTACCTAGTTTGGATAATGAAATGTCTACAAGAAAAACGAAGCTCAGAGAGCACCAAGGACCCCTATATATGTTACACAGAAAAGAATAATGATACTAGCCTAACAAGCGGTCAACCCTCTAGCATTAGTCCAACTGTTACTAATGTTTCATTGAAATTCTGGATTTGAAGAAATAAATTATTTTGATTTTCAGATGAGGTCTGAAGACTAAGTAAGCCCAGGAATTGATTACCGTATTTTTCGGAGTATAAGACGCACCTTTTTACCCCCAAAAAGGGGTTAAAATCTGGGTGCGTCTTATACACTGAATGTGCCGTTTCGTGGGGCAGTTCTGCGATGGCGCGGGTGGCGGCGGCGGCGGCAACAGCAGCGGCGGCTGAAACAACAGACAGCTGATTGGCGGTATTTTGAATCCAACCGCAACCGTCAATCAGCAAGGGGAATAGCAAAC
>JANHFM010005477.1:569413-580936 GCA_032468115.1 Grayia smithii | reverse complement strand
TTTTTTATATATATATATATATATATATATATATATATATATATATATATAATAATGTACTATCTTAATAATCAGAACAATTAACTGGAACACATTTAAACTTTCAGGTCCTGTTGGTGTAGGACTCAATGAACTAAAACGGAAATTGTTAATCAGTGACACTCACCATTATGGTGTAACAGTTCCACGTAAGTGAAAAAGTCTGCTCTATAAATTCCTAATGTATGATTCAGTTTCCTTTTAATTAGCATAAATATAATCTGCTTGGAGTTGAATAGGGTAAGGATATCTGAATTAAGTTTTTTTAAAGAGTCTTCCACTTCATGTGGAACGTAAATAGATTGGCTCTATTTTTCTAATATCGCATGGTGGAAATGGCAAAGGGCTTTTTTAAACATGGTGCTTGTCTTGTTTTGCAAGTCTTCTACCAACTATGGAAATCAATAGAAAAGGGATTTGACATCAGAGTTACAATAGACTGAGTAGTCAAACATAATGGGATTATTGCTTTGATATAGAAGGTGCATGACAGCAAGGAGAACCAAAACCTGTTCCAGATTAATATTTGAGAAGAGAGGATGGATTTCTTGTATTTAAATTTTAACACGAGTTTCTGAGAGTTGAATTCCATCTACTTTCAACAGTTTCTTGGTAATTAAAACCAGTAGAATAGAATTGTTTGTTTTCATTTATTTTCAAAGTGGTTTTTAATGCTCTTTCAATAAAACCAGACACAACAAGACCTCGAAGGAGCCAAGAAAGTGATGGTGTTGAATACACTTTTATTTCCAAGCACTTGTTCGAGACAGATATACAGAATAACAAGTATGTGGGAAACACGAAATCCATTCTTATTTTTTGTGTGTGTGCCATTTTGCATTGCTAATGTGAGAATGTTCCTTCATCTCAGTGTTCTGCCAAATGCCAGAGCTAACTTGATGAGAATTCTTGGATGCCAAAAGCATAGTTTAATTTCAGTTTCTAGCACAAACCATATGTATTTCACCTCAGTGGGCAACTTGAACATTGAGCAAAATACACATTACATGCCATCATTTGAAATTAAGTTCTATCCAAAGACAAACACAAGACGAATCTTTCAGAAGTTTCAGTCTCTGTATTTAAAGGGTATTTTGAAAATAGAAAAGAATTCATCATACTTGTTTTGTGTCCAACATACATATACTGTAAAGATTTACACTAATTGGCCTAGCATTGTTCAAGGTTTGGAAACTGGAGAAATCAAATTTTGAAATAATTTGAATTTGAAATAAGATATTTTGTACTAATTATGATTTTTCATTCATTTTTAAACATTTGGATTTCTTTAAAAAATGTTGGTTGGCACTTGATTCCTTAGGTCATTTTTGTCAATAGATAAAGTTATCTGATTACCTTTAAAAAATATGTGGAAATAAGATTTGTAACAGAAATATAAAATATTATTTTTTATTTCAGATTTATTGAATATGGGGAATATAAAAATAATTACTATGGTACCAGCATTGACTCAGTTAGAGCTGTTCTAGCAAAAAATAAAGTTTGTTTGTTAGATGTACAGCCTCATGTAAGTAAACAATAAGTATTTAATTTTCCTACTATTAAGCGGATATGTTCTGCGCTCTCTGTTAACAATTCAAGGGGGAAATTACTAGTGAAAGAAAATTATTAACTTCCTAGCAACTGTACTAGAACTGTTAGCAAAATGAAAGTGTGGAACTTAATATTCAAATACACTCTGTTTAGCCTAAAATCTTGTTCAGATTTTACAACATCCCTTACTCACATTTCACTGTTAATGATACTGCAATACAGGACCAAAAATGACTAGTATTTCAACAAATTCTGCAAAGATTCATTTGAATAAAACATTGTATGTTATGCTGAACAATTAAAATGCTATATAATTTATATTTAATAACAGTATCTGTTATTAGAGAGGAATACCACATAGGAACTTGAGAGGACTTGTCTTGTTTTAGAGTAAATACATTTTAAAATAAACATGTTCACCTTAATATTTTCATCCCTCCAGACAGTGAAGCATCTAAGGACTTTGGAATTCAAACCATTTGTGATATTTATAAAACCTCCATCAATTGAGCGTTTAAGAGAGACACGAAAAAATGCCAAAATAATTTCAAGCAAGGATGAAAAAGGTGCTGCCAAGCCTTTTCAAGTGAGTAAATTTTGCTTTCCTAGAAATATGAAAATAAATCTTAATTTTTGTACCTTTAAGATTTAGTTATTTAAAAATACAGAACCTGGACAATTTTAGTCCATTTCAGCCATGATTGCCCAATACAAATTTACTTTTAAAAACTGATTTTTTTTTTCAAATTAAATATGTTCTTTTTTTTTTAGATTTCTGTCTTCATTTTATATGGTTACATTCAGTTTTTCCAAAAACACCAACATAAACATATTGAATGAGCTGTAAAAAGAGACCTAGGAATCTAAAAAGAAGGAATCTTTGGATTCTTTTCAAAATTCCAAAAATACGTATAGTGTCTTACTGACTCTCTTCCTTACAGCAGACCTTATTTTAAGTAATATGCATCTGAGGGCATCATTCATATAAATAATTTAAATATATTTTTTTAGTTCTGTTTCTAACACACAGACATTTTATAATGCTCTATCGATGTCTGATATGTATGAGAATGGGGATTATTTGGAAGTTGGGCAAAATAAAGTTCAAAATAATTTGAATGTGAGGTAACATTTTATGATAATTTGTGATAATTATTACAATAATTATCACAATTGTTGATTAATTATAATTTTAATGACTATTAAATAATGTTAAATTTCCATCTTAAAATCAAATAGCAGTACTGAAAGATACAGTTGGAAGAGCCTACTGAAATCTAAATATTGGGCTATTGACAGCAGGAGCATTATATGGGATATTGCCTTATATAGGTATTCCTCGATTTACAACAATTCATTTAGTGAATGTTCAAAGTTACAATGGCACTGAAAAAACTGACATGACCATTTTTCACACTTAACAACCATTGCAGCATCTTCATAGTCACCTGGTCAAAATTCAGACACTTGGCATCTGATTCATATTTATGACGGTTGCAGAGTCCCTTTTGTGGTCTTCTGACAAGCAAAGCCAATGGGGAAGCCTGATTCACCTAAAAACTATGTAATTAATTTAACAATTGCAGTGATTCATTTAATAGCTGTGGCAAGGAAGGTCGTAAAATGGGGCAAAACTCACTTAACAAATGTCTCACTTAGCAACAGAAATTTTGGGCTCAATTGTAGTCATAAGTCGAGAACTACCTGTATAGATATTTATATACCAAGATATAAATTATAATTTCCTGTAAATCTAATAGTACTGTAACTTAATTTGCTTTTTTTTTCTACTAATTGCTTCTCTTTATTTAGGAAGAAGATTTTCAAGAAATGATTAAATCTGCCCAGATCATGGAAAGTCAATACACTCATCTTTTTGACAAAGTTGTAGTGAATGATGATCTTACCACAGCATACAATGAATTGAAAACAATTTTTGACAAACTGGAGAGAGAAACATTTTGGGTCCCAGTCAGTTGGGTGCATTCTTAATGCTGCACAAATATCTTTGTGTTAGTTAGCTGGGTCTAAGTGGACATATTGTTGCTGGGGTCTTTTTCTAGTGATGACATGTTAGATGAACATTGCAGGAGATGGTTGATCTTATTTTTAATGGATAAATACAGTTTTCTAGGTAGCAGAACAAAGTGAAGCCTTATTTTTATTTGTTTTTAATTGTTTTCTTGTTTTTTTAAAAAAGCATCCTCAACTACTATAATACCATCTTTCATAAATAAATTGCACTCTCCATGACATTTCCTTTAAGCTAAGATTTAATAGAAGATCTTAACATTCAAGATCTCTGTTAGTACTATATCTGATTTTGGTTAGCACTTGAGAATATATTATAACTGGAGCATTTATTTTTTAAGAATATAAGTGTCTGTTTAGTACTGATCTATAATGTAAAATGCAAATTGCTCCTTTATATTCATCTTGACATTGGGCAAATTTAAGTTACTTTAGTGGAAAAATTAATTACTGAAATTTCAATAAGAAATATGTCATATTTTACATCTTAAGTATTTGCATATTGTCTTGTTGGATTTAAACAATGGGATTTTCATTTAAATCAAACTTGAAATTGTTTGAATAATTCTTACATAAGAATAAAATAATGTGGTGGAGGATCATAGCCTTTGTAATTGAGTCAGTTGTATACATATATTTATATAAATACTTTATTAATTTAAATATATATCTTTCTAAAACTGCCTTTGAGAAGAACCAACCAACTGTGTTTCAGAGTGAAAAACCTGTAAATCATTCCCATTTTACATGTCATGGGTAATTAATACTTAAAGCTGTATTCTCTCAAATGAAGAAAGAAACTTTAAAATTTTCTGTTGACACCAAATGAGTTACTGGAAGAGGAGAAATATACGTTATGTGTTAGTTGAATCTGTCTTATCAAGAGCATGTGATGATTATGCATCATAGCCTTAGCATGCAAAGAGGAAGCTCAGTTATTTTATGCTAACATATAAAGTGTTAGCTTTTTATATAAAGACAAAGGAATTTAGGAGGATATAGATATAGATACATATTTATGACAAAAAATCTAAATAGATTTTAAAAATATTTCTTGATGCAATTTATTAAACAAATCCATTGGTCTTTGTGGTTTGAACACTGTTTTGACAGTTCAACATTCCATGTAAATATTTTAGTTTAGGTAGAGAAAACTCACCAGGCCTTTGCCAAAGTTGTATAAATAGGCGGTTGCATTTATGTTTTCAAATTATATCACACACAGGAAGTGCCAGTAATTGCAATGTAATCTTGGAAATATACAATAGTTTGACACATCTATAATTTGGCATTGCACATTTGCAATGTACTCCAGTGTCTCAGGCTTTCTCGTATTTGGTGAATTAAATATGGTTGTTTTCAGTACCGTTTCATTTGCATGAAAATACTGATCAGGATTAAAGGTAGTCCTTCACTTAAGACCAAAATTTGGACCAGAATTTCGATCCCTTAGCGATGCAGTTTTTAAGAAAGGAGTCACATAACCAGATACGATTATATCACCATTGTTACCTCGATTGTTAAGCAAATTGTTTGGTTATTAAGTGAATTGTGCAGTCATTAGGCAAATCTGGCCTCTCCAATCGATGTTGCTTAATTGGAAGCCTGCGAAGGTCCCAAAACAGAATTATGTGACCAGAAGAGACTGCAGCTGTTGTAAATGCAAGCCAGTGGCCAAGGGGCCAAATTTCAATCACATAACTATGGCAGGTATGACAGTTGTATCTTCGAAGACAAAGCAAATGACTTCTGATCAGTTGCTCTCTCTAATACCAACTCACCTCACACAGTAGTTTTTGAGAAAATAGGAAGAGGAAGGAGTAGTACATACATTTGCCGCCTTCAATTATTTAAAAATAACAAAGGTGGGATATAAATAAAATAAATTGTAAATCACTTTTTCCAAGGCTGTTGTAATTTCAAGCTATCATTAAACAAATATTTGTAAGTGGAGGATTACTTATCTTATTTCAGCTGAAATGTTCCATTTACTTGATTATATCATTATTGTTCTCCTAACTCTTGTGTCCTAAGTGTCTTTGATTAGCAGTGGATACAATAATATCCAAAGTGCTGAAGTGCCTGGTATCTGCCAATGTCTACGTTTTGTATATAAAATAATCCAAAGTGATTCTTTAGAAATAGATTTTTCTCTTTGGATATAGCATGAAAGGCTATTCTTAAAATGTTTTCTTGTTGAGAGTAAGTATTTGGCCTATTATTATAAAATATTGTCATAGCCCAGAGAATGACTCTCTAGACACATAATTCTAGACACATAAACTATATCAACATTGTGTTCATACTAGTGATAGTGAAAATTATTAATCTGTACAAAGGCACTCCTTTGTTCTCTATTTTGTGGAAAAAATTAACATCTCGGTAGCTTGGATGGAGTGGCCCAAGTTTGTTTGTGGCTTTGATGTTTATTTTAATGAGAAAATAATTGCCTTAGTCCAAGAGCATAGGTATCTCTGGGGCTTCTCATAAGTGAGAGTTGTGGGGGTTTTCTTTTAAGCCCTGTGGAATCCTCTATGCATGCACATCTGGACAGTGTGATGCTTTGGATCATATACTTATAGCATCCAGAGGTTTGAATAAATGACAGAGACAATAAAGTCAGTTTTGCTATGAAATTGACCGTTTTACAAGCCTCAGCAAATTGTATTGCATGGTTCTTGATCACTGTTTTTTTATATACTAAATACAAATACTTGTATTGTATTTTTGCTGTTTTATCATTGTAAAACTATGTTAAACTTTTTATACTACTGGATTCAGAGCAATACTTGAACTTGTCATCGATTTCACTTAAACTGATAATGTGCCTGACATACAACTCTTTCACCAGAAAACAATAAATTATTGATACAAGTTTACTCAAGAAAATTTTGGTTCTTAAAACACAATATCTTATTTTACTGGTTTTCATGTCGTTCCACTTAATAAAACTATAAAAGTAAAATCAAATTTCTGTTAGCTGCTCCCCTAATAAAATAATTATAAAAAATTAAAGAATACCTAAATTTCAGCCACAGTTCTCTGGGAAGAAAAATGTGTATTAATTGACACCCACGTGAGTCAATGCTACAATCATAAACTTCAATCTGTGATTTTATAATTAAAAGTTGAAACTAATTTTCTAAATAATGTATTGCTTTTCTATAATTCATATTTGAAGATGGGTCCAAAATTAAGAATCTAGTTAGGAACAAGCAGTGTCAAATTCCCACTGTGAATAAGTGCTTTTTCCTGCAGTTTCTAGGAATACTAACTGGTTTTGATTATGTTTTGTAAAAAGGGGTCACCGGCAAAGGCTTCTTGTCTAGCTGAAGTATAGTATCTTTATGTGCTGCACTACAATAAAATATGCCTTTACATCAGCCAGGTATAATGGCTTTCTATCTATTTTCTTTGAATAGGTACAATAATACCCCCAATTTGAGATTAATTATAATCTCAAACTATAAAGATTAACTATAATAATTGTATTTTGCTGCTAGATGTGTGGCCATATTCTGTCCCATTTATGGTATGGTTCTTAAGAGTTTCTTGGTGGTGTTTTGAAATCTGAATTTTGTATACACCAATATTTTTAGAAATCATTTAATCTTAGGCACTGTTTAATTTTTGTATATTTGCTATAACTCCTACACACACACACACAAGTAAAGTTTTCCCTGTCATGTCCAATTCAAGGGCATGGTGCTCATCTCCGTTTCTTGGCCAAGGGAGCCAGTGTTGTCTGAATACAATTTCTATGGTCATGTGGCCAACATGGCTATTTGCCAAAGGACATGGAAGGCTCTTACCTTCCAACCAAAGTGGTACCTATTAACCTATTTGCATTTGCATGCTTCATATTTTTGACTCTTGACTTCAAATCAAGTTGAGTTAGCCTGGCAAAGATACATATTATTCATAAGTAAAATGTTTAGCAAAGCTTGGGAAACATAATCATATTTCCAAGACACTGCATTTTCTTATGTTATTAAAACTGATGCAATTTGACAGAACCCAGGCAAGATATTTCTACTCCAAACTCAAAATGAAATTCAGGCAGCTTTTAATGCAAATGTTTTATCTTTTTTCCTTTAATAGGGCCCTTGTATTATATATTGCACTGGCCAAATACAATGAAATACAAACCTTTGCGGAATTGTATTAGAAATAGGCAAAACATCAGCGTGCTTAATTCTGCTTAGAGCTCATCTAAAGGAATCATACAATTTTAAGTTTGGGGGGGGGGGTTGTACCACTGAAGTGGAACAGTAAAAAAGAGCTGCCGAGTTAAATGTGCAGTCATGTGAAAGTGTAGAAATGGAAGGATTTGGTTTAAGATTTAGAAATGCATTTAATTATATTTTTCCAGTGATATCTGGGATAGAAGTAGTTTGTTCTAGTGGTTAAGGTATCAGTCTCCAAAGTGAAAGACGATGATTGTAGTCTTGCCTTAGCCATGAAAGCCAGTTGGGTAACCTTGGACCATTCTCTCCCCTTGCAGATTGGTGGTTGTAAAGGAAATTAAGAGGAAGAAGGTATGTTGGGATATGTTCGCAGCCTTGGATTATTTGTAAAAATAATAAAGGCGAATTAGAAAAATAAATAAATGTCCTGAACTATCTTGCAAATTTGATATGAGATCATACTGTCATGTGAAAAAAAGTGCACCCTCTTTGAATTCTAAATCATCCTTAGCAGTTATTAAAAGTAGGTAAATAAAATCTCAGATTAACAACAATATCACATGACACATTACACATTACACTATATCATTTGTTTTACAAAAAGAAAGCCAACATTTCCCATATCGCTCTTGCAACTTGTTATTTTAAATCCACTTTCAAATCAGTTCTATTCCTATCCGGCAGAACTGTATCTCTTCCCCTAACATCTTAAAAGCCATCTATCTGTCTTTAATGGCAGACACTTTTAAAATTGATTTCTGATCCATTGCTCACAAATACCCGCAAATATGTCCAATGTTAAAAGTATTTGGTTCCATTCTGTCTTAGTCAAATTTAAGTATTGTGCTTTTAATTATAATCTTTAGTCCTTTAGGTTCCCTCTAGTGTCCAGTGTTCAAATTCCCTTGCTATCACGCTTCCAAGAATTCAAAACAACAGAATTTTTCCATGGGAAGAATTCCCAAGATAAATTTCAAAATCAAAATGTATTTCAAATCCATTTGGACCTCTAGTCCATTTATAATTTTCCAAAATCAGTGCTCATCATCCTTTTGGTTCTATTCTTTATTTTCTTTTTTACCATTTCAGGTGTTGAGGGAACTGTCTGATCACCCTTTTGTTGCTTATTTTAAAAAATTATGTAGTTCAACTTACCCTTTTTTTTTTGTTAAAAGCAATTAATAAGCTATTTCCAAAAGTGATTAAGAAATGAGGCTAAACAGCACGGTGTGTCCTCAGGGCTGTTATACTGAGTTTGGTGGATATTCCTTGACTTCCAGCCATTCAATTCACAAATTGTCTACAGAAACTTCAGCTCCCACAGTTTACTCACAAGGAGCAGCTATCTGGAATGCAAGTGGGGATCTCACAATCTCTCCTTAATCCAGAGAGATTTGGTTAGCCAGAAAATGCCAATTTGCCATCAATCTCACCCCAACACTCTCTCTCCACTCCCTCAGGGACATCTAATTTACCATGGCTCCTCATCAAATGTCCAAAGTACAATCATATTTTAATTCAATGAACTAACTCTGTTTGGATTGCTTATACCTTAGCAATCCAATTTTTTTCTTCAGAGCCATGGATTTTTTTCCCCAACCATTTTCTTGCTTCTCAGAAACCATTCCAAGTTAACTGATGGTTGATCTCTTTGTAAACTGCCATTTTCTGCCTTCCCACCCTCATCACAATGGTCTTCAATCTGCAAGAGCTAGTAGAAGATAAACAACTTCTTTAGCAAATAGATGCAATTCGCTTTGTGCCAAAGCATCCACAGCTCCTGAAGTAGCATTTCAGTTTTAAAAGGGGAGGAGGAACATTACCTATTGTCTCATGTGACTTCATGCAATTTCTTCTTTAAAGAAAACTCAACACATCTGCTAATATCCAAAGTAATTAAAACAGCAATGCATCCTATTCTGGTTGGAATCTTTAAACAATAAGCATATTTAATTTATTGTCCCAAATATTGTTTCTAATTTAGCAGTCATCCTCTATTTATTCACCCATATGCATGCATACATCCACACACACCCTTTACAAATCTAATAAAACATATTGCCAGTTGACAGTATGTCCAAAACAGCCTAGCAGACACATGCTATCTAAATATACTGAGCAAAGCTGACAGAAGTTTGGCCCAAGAAATGCGCCAAGCTTTATTCCTGTAACTGTTTAAAAAGTGTCTTTGTCAGACACGGCCCTGATGTCACCTGAAAGAACATTTTGAGCTTGCAAAACTGACACTGAAATCCACTCCAGTTGGAAAAAATTCTCTGTGGCTAGATCAACATTGCTGTAAATCTCAGAAGCTGTTTTGTGGAATGCAAGCAAGATGTAGTCAGAAAGGGAAAGTACACCTTATCCAGAGTGAGAACACAAATGTCCTAGTTTATTTCGAAAAGAACAGGAAATATTAAAATAGCTGCTTCAACTGTATTTGGTAGGTTTGCTTTCTCTCCTTCCCTCACATAGAAGTTTATACTGCATTATTTCTCAAGAGGTAAGCCTGGAGTTCTTATATGAGTCTGCCTACTTTACAAAAATGTGCCATTTTTAGCTTGGCCATGCCCACTTTTGGCACATAACACTTTTCACTGCCGACTTGCAGAATCCAGAAAATTGTTCATCTCTTACCTAACAAAACATGTCATTTGCTCTTCTGATCTTCACTTACCCTTGCCTTGCCTTTTGATATCAAAACTAGATCAACCAAGTATATTTTCACACTCTTGGCAATAAACAGAGTAGCTACTTCATGATCATGTCTTGAGATGCAATCTTGTACCACCAGCCTATTGATCCATTAATCATTAATTCAAAAATCCAGTTTGGTGTTGTGGCTAAGGTGGTACACTAGAAACGAGGAGCCTGAGTTTGGAAGCTTGCTAGTGATTTTGAGCCTGTTTCTCCCTCTCAGCCCAATCACAAGGCATTGATTGTGGGGAAAATAGAAGAAAGCACTGTACATCATTGAGTTGTTCAAAATACAGGGCATAAATATAATAAATTGGTGCTGACACTTTCAAAGTCTGGAAAGCCATATCTCTGGACCAGTGGTGGGTTGCTCCCACTTCAGTTCACACAAATAGTGGTGACACTGTGATGTCACCGAACCGGTTCTACGTGTCCCGGCCCCACCCACGCATGCACCCCTACTTACCTTTCTCCTTTTTTTTTAAGCTGTTTAGCCCAGCTGAGGCAATCAACTAAAAAGCACCCATCAGCTGGGCTAAACTGCTCTGCGCATGTGTAGAGCGCTTTTTTATAGCTGTATGAGAGAGTATGCACCAAGACAAATTCCTTGTGTGTCCAATCACACTTGGCCAATAAAGAATTCTATTCTATTTTCCAAAAGGTTTTTAGTGCGCATGCGTGGAGCGCCTGGCACGCACGCGAGCAAAGTTCTTGAAGCCTTGTGGCCAAGCTGTGGATGGGGGGGCAACCCGGCAAGGATTGAGTTTTAACCCTATTGGAGACACCGGTCTGGTAAGGAAGCAAAAGGCTGTGTATACCTTGCAAGAAAAGGCTCGGGACTTTCCTCTTGGTGTCTCTCAGGGTTCGAGGTGCATTAAAACTTCCACAGGAAACAGGTTTTCCTCTTTTGTGGCTGCCACCCCCCCTTCCCTCCCCTCCCCTGTCTGCTTGCAAAACTTCCCTGGCTGGGTGACCCCTGTTCTAGGAAGCCTTTTACTTGAGCTGGTGGGGGGTC
>JANHFM010005477.1:554309-566498 GCA_032468115.1 Grayia smithii | reverse complement strand
ACCATACAAATGGTTGTCCAGTCTCTTCTTTTGGTTTGTTATATAAAATTTGTAAAACTGTTTAATTTAAAAAAAAAGTTTAGCTTTTGGAAATCAGTCAAAATCAGCTGAGTTGCCAGTGAGTGCATTACAGCTAGGTTATGCTACAGGATGTGACCACATAATGGTGAGATTCCTGGCCATCTATGGACAGTCAGCTGCTCCATCACAAATGCTATAAATTAGTAAACTGTTTTTTTTAACTAACTTGATATAAGAAATACATCAAGAATACATGTAAGAAAATGAAGTGTAACCTCTAAAATACAGTAGTCCTCAAGTCATGACTACAATGGGAACAGGAAATCCCATTTCTAAATAAAATGTGATATCACATGACTGTTTTGTTTAATAACAGAAATCCCTCCAAATCCCTATTGCTGCTTTTAACCAAAATTGCAAGTCTGGAGGCTTGGTGTGTGAGTGGCTTGGGAGGGGCAAGTGAGTACAATGAAATTTGGATTGGCTGAGGGTGGGCAAAAAATGTCAGGGGAAGTGCAGTGTGGTTGGGCTTGAAGTGGCTGCTGATAAGTGGGCAAGGGTGCACAAGAGCCAGGGAAGGCACACATGACTGGAAAGGCAAAGGGCAAGTGTAGCAGGGCTTGGTTGGAAGAGTGAGTGGTTGGTAAGGCATGTGCAAGGCATGTGCAAGGCATGTGCAAGGCATGTGCAAGCACAGCAAGGCTTGGGGAGTGTGTGAGGGTGTGCAGGTGTGGTGCAAACAGGGTTTTGGGGAGGATGAGGGAAGCCTACTTGGCCAATTGATAACATTCGCCACTAACTTCCCTGTTGATGTTTCTAGCAGGGAAAGTTCCAAATAATGATCACATGAAGTTAGGGTGCTATAACCATTAGAAGTGTGAGCCAGTTGCCAAGCATCGTATGACCATAGGGTTGCTGGGACAGCTTGAATTCTGGGGTCATTCATAACGACCTTTCATTCAGCACCATTGCAACTTTGAAGAATTGTTAAACAAGTGTCTGTTAAACAAGGATTTTATCATTATGGAAGAAAAACCTCACATTATCAGGAAAAGAGCCTCAGGAAAATAGAAAATTCTGGCTCTATGGTATAACAGCCTTCTTAATTTTGTATCATTGCCAATCAAATGTGATTTTCATTTATTCCCACAGATGTTAGAGGTGGCATCAGGGTAATAACAGTTTGCCCATCTCTACTTTATAACTATTAAGGACCAGTTCATAGGTGTATTCACATTATTTGATTTTCCTTCTCCTGTTGAGTGAGTTTTATGAAGTTCCTTGAAACATCCCTCCATATCTGGCAATTAAGTGTTTAAACTCTTCCCAAATTCATAGTTTTATTATTTCATGTATGACAACTTGGATAAAAATTGAACAAATGGTAGAAATGAAAGGCAAAGAAGAAGCAGAATTTTATGAGGTGTGAGATAAGTGTTATAACTGGTTAGAACAGTGAAACGAAAATGTATAGGAATAAATGTAAATACCTGTAAGAGACATATGACACAGTACTGTTAAGAATGCTTATTGTTATGTAAATTGAAAAAAAATTGAACAAACCATGGTTAGCTTGATCATTTAAGCATATCAGAAAAGTAGTCTCAATCATTTCCGTGTCCTAACATATCTTATATTTTTAATACAGTTAGGAACAAATGTTTATTTGCTCCACAACGAATAAAGTATTCGTATGTTTTCCCTTTTCTGTAGAGTACATTTTCCTTTCCATACCAATGAAAGTTTAATTTGATGTTCTTCATATAAAAAGGATAATTTTACTATCTGGCAAAAACACATTAAACCAGTTTTACTATTAAACTTCCAATACCATCATTTCAAGCAATTCAGAATAAATAATTTTCTGGACCTGGTTATATGACGGCTGGGAACATCAGAAATAGACGCTGAATAAATTCATACCCACGTCTTCACTGCATTGCTGAGCACCCAGTGAAACAAGTCTAAGAGTAAATTAATAGGGCTCTGTAAACTCTTAATTTTAAAAAAAAATCATTAGATCTGGTTCTTTCAACAATAAAACAAGTAGCTGCCAAACCTGGAAGGCGTTGGCTCCTTCAGCATGGTAGCATGGCTCCAGTTAAAAAATTTGATTTATATGAGTTTTACCAGAAAAGGAAATGGGGGGGAGTAAATATACCCATATGGACAATTGGAATATCCATGGCAGAAACTTTGAAAACAAAACAAAACAGAAAGTTGGCTGAATGAGGAGTATCAGAATGTACACTATGCAGGGCGACACGTAACACTAAGTTCTGCTTTGGTTAAACAATAAAAGAAACCATGTTGATAAAAGGGTAACTTTTTTTCTGTAATTTGGCTAACTACTTGAGATAGATGTAAAGTAATGTGTAGCCTCATTTTTAATTTCCTTCTCTAACAGTGTACATCTGTCATCCAAGCTGAGCGTGTTAGTATGGGGGCAGGGAGAATATGTATCCCTTTACTTTAAAATAATATTTCTTTCTGTTTTGCTTGACTGCTGACATAATATGATCAGGATGGTGATGGAAACCAGATACAACTGCAATAGATTTTTCCCCTCTCAGTAGCTGAACTTATATTTAACCAAGCTGCATTCAGTCCAATTTATTTTAGAACCTGTTTTCTTAGAGAAAATAAAGGTTGATTTTGTCATCACTGGCTGTGGTTGCACAACTACAGTTTCTGTTCCAGGTCAAGCGGTATTCAAAACATGCTCTTAAACCTCATCATATTTCTATTTATTACAAGTGGCTCAGATATTTAGATTTAAAAGTCATTGGAGCTGGGACTTTTTCCTCTTCCCCTTTTTTTATTAAGTAAATTTTTTTGCCTATTTTCCTTACACGAGATCTTTCCCCACTTGCCATTTCTCAAGGAATACTTTGAACCATCTTTATCATATCACAGTGAAGTGATATAATGCATCACTTCATTATCATTATTGTTATATTGCCACAACAATTGTTTATGTATTTGGTAAATTTATGTAGCAGCCTGTCTTACATACACATTCTGAGTCAGCTCCAAAGTTTAAAAAACAAGCAAACTCAAAAACAACATAACAAATCATTAAAAATATTAATCTGTGAGATAGTACTCATTTTTCCTAGTAATACAGCTCTTTTATAGGTGTCACATCTCTGTTCCCAAATCCCCAGGCAGATGGCTAAGCCACTGTTCAGCAAGATTGGGACCAATTTGACACCAAGGGGGAATGTTATTGCTTTATTAAATTTATATGCCACCAGTCTCATTGTTGAAGCAACTCTCAGTGGCTGTATAATGATATTCTACAGAGTAAATGCCGCAGTAGAAAGGCTTTCATCCTGGATCCCCATAAACAACATTTCTTCATGGACAGAATCCACAACATGTCCTTTTCTTCAGATCTGATTTTTCCAATTGAGTAGAAGTCGCTAAAAATTACAAGCAGGGAGAACAAGTCATGCGTCCTTGTAATGGCATGTGAGAATGACCTTGAGGAATAAGGGGAGGAGATGCTGCCTAGGAAACCATCAGACAAAAAAGAAGGGACTTAATGGCTGAAGGAAAAGACTTAGAAAGGACCACCCTAGTTGATTGGGTGGTTAAAAGGGATGGTGATAAATTTGTAATTTCAACTTGCAAGATTCTGTTAATGTAGTCTTCCAATAAAGGAAAATTAGCTCATATATGGTGACCAAGTGGTGAAGATTGTTTGCTTCCCATTTGGAAGATTGAAAGTTTAATCTTAAGTCATGGCGGGTGTTTATCTCTTAGGAAGCAAAGAGAAACAAATTTATTTATCTATCAAATTTTAAAGCAGCCCATCTCCCTCACAGAGATGTACTTAAGAACAGTGTTAAAGCAGAAGTGCATGACCATTTCAAATTACATTCAGAACAGGTGGGCAATAAAATATTACAGCATATTCCTTGTGATGATGTTTAAAGAGGAAAATACTTGATTACTTGATTACTTTACTTTACTTTAATATTAATATGTAATATTAATATGTAATATATGTAATATATGTATATATGTAATATATGTAATATATTAATATATTAGCTTTTGATAGCTATTGTCCAGTCTCTAGTTTTGCTTTTCTAAGGAAGACTGTTGAGAAGACAATAATTCTGCAGTTGATGAGATGGATTATCTCTGCCAGGGGTCTCCAACCTTGGCTGCTTTAAGACTTGTGGATTTTAACTCCTAGAGTTAAACTTTTGGGCATTGAAGTCCACAAGTTTTAAAGTGGCCAAGGTTGGAGACCCCTGATCTAGGCCCATTTCAGTCAGGTTTCATCCTGAAAACTAAAATAGCTTTGGTCATGCTTTAGCTGACCTGTAGTGAAATCAGGATGGTGCATCTATTCTTGTGCTACTTGTTTTTCAGCACAAGTTTTTCAATACCGTCTACCATGGTATCCTGCTAAACTGTCTCCATTGGGAAGACAGGTTTACAGTGGTTGTCTTCTTTTATCCAGGGCTGGTTCCAAACAGTGGACTGGATTTGCTTAATGACCATGTTTTATTTAATGACTGGGTTGATTCACTTTACAACCAACATAAAATGGTAGTAACATCAAGTCAGGCCAGATTATCTGTTTAACAACTGCAGTGACTTATGGATTTACGATGCAAAATCCAGCTCAACTGTGGTTGTTAAATGAGGATTACCTATAAAACAAATTATAAATGCCCAGTTTAGTTAACTGATCTATTTAGGAAAAATCTCCGTGAATTTCTACTAGTTATACATTGTACATTTTAACTTCTCCAAAAAAACCAATGTATTAAGAAGAGGCACAAACCATTGTAAAGTTTTTGAGTGCAGCTCAGAATCTGATAAATCCAATGAAACTCTGAACCCAAGGCAACAGATAATCAGTTTTATTTTTTATCAGAAAGCAAAACTGGGCAACCTTTAATCTCCCACCTTAAACAGCAAGGCAAAGAGACAAGGAGGCACGCACGTTAACTTTCTTTTTATAGTCTACACGTATTGCTTGCATAGATCATCATTGCTATAGAAACATTATTTCATATCCATAGTTCATGCAGATCTCATAATTTTCTCAGTGCTCTGAAAACAATGGACCTCAGAAAGGGGGAAAAGAATACATTTTCTGGCATATAATCCAGAGCTTTGTTAGGGGGTGCTATCTCACATTAGATTGCTGAGAATACACATTTTAAGTTACAAGCAAGGCTATTTGGCAATTAGCCTGGAGGCTTTATCTTTGCAAGTAGTGCACTATGCAGCTCAGCTCTGCAGGGAAGCAAAAGTTGAGTTAGGTACACTCTCTACATGCTCTAATCCTTTCACCATAATGCTGAAAAGAGATTCATAGATTCATTTTAAGGTGACCATATTGATTTTAATACAACCACTGTAGGGCATGTTTCTATAGGTCATAATTCCATCAAGGACAGAAATGGATCTTCTTCAGCCACATTTTTTTTTCATTTGATCTTGTTTGTCACTCTCCTTTATAAAACAGATGCTGAAGTTATCTGTTTCACAAAGTCTATGCAGTTAATAGAGTCACAGAGCTGAGAAGCTGGAAAACAAGCACAAGATGCTCTTCTGATTTAGTCTCCTTCACTTTTACTGGTTAAGTTCTTCTAAATCACATTAAATCTTGGACACTGCATTGCCATGCATTCCCATCTGGAACCCATTTCTCGAAGTGTCCTGCAAAATCTCCTGCTCTGTCATGCAGAAGAGAAGCAACTGCTTGAGTATTAATAAATCCTTGATTTATTATCCCCCCAAAAGTATGTCTCACTTCAAGCAGGCCTTCCCCCCCCCCCTTGCAGATTGTTGAAGGCATCATCCTTTGGCTAGACAACTTGCTCAGAAAATCACATACTTTCCCCATGTCACACTAAATTTTATCCGAAGAAACTTTATTTCCCTACTTGCAACCAACTTAATTCACAACTGAGACCATTTTATGTTTTGGTGTTCTGTCTTTCAAACTGTCATCCCCATTTTTGGATGAGGTGGGAGTTCAACTCCTAGAATTTCCACCCAATAGAAGCCAAAGAAGCTTCAGCAGATCCAACAGGTCAGGAATCCCACAGACTGAGAAATAGAGCCTTAAAATATTTGGGTCTGTTTGGTTCTTTGCTTTATTAAGGACTACAATAGTACCGTGTTTTCCCCAAAATAAGACATGTCCTGAAAATAAGGCCATACCTGATTTTTGGGGTAGGCATAAATATAAGCCCTCCCTCGAAAATAAGCTGTAGTGAAGGGTTGGGCATGGGCAGCACAGAAGGCAGCCCTTCCCTTCCCCGGTCAGCTAATGGCAACTGAGCTCCTTAATGGCAACCCGCGGATCAGCTGAACTGATCTGGAGCTGCCACAGCATTTCTGGCACTCAAGTGCTCATGCACCCATCTCCCACTCATCCATCCCCCTCACCTGAAAACTCCTGCCGTGCTCGCAAGAGCAGCCACCCTGCACCTCTTGCCAGTTGGTGCCAACCCAGTGGACACCCCCTAAGACAGTCTTTATGGTTCCAGGTCCATGCAGTTGCCCTGGCTCCCAGAATACTTGGCAGCAGGCGGCTGGCCTGACTGGCCTCTTCTCCACTTCCAGCCGAAGTTTGGAAGCCGCAGAGGAAGCCAGCCTCAGTGCTGGGATGGCGGCGCAGACTCCCCATGCAGGGCTGTGGCTCCCTTCACCTTTTACCGCCTCTCTGCCCCGGCTCCCAGAAGACTCTCTGCCCTGGTTCCCAAAGATTTGGCAGCAGGAGGCTGGCCCGACAGGCCTCTTTGCTTCCAGTGGCTTCCAGCCAGTGTTTGGAAGCCACAGAGGAAGCTAGCCTCAGTACTGGGATGGCGGCGGCACAGACTCAAGGACCTGGCGCTCACCGGCTTCGCCCACATCGTGATCCTGGCATACTGCTCGGTTAGTGAGTGATGCTCTACCTGGCCGGAGGAACGGGTGTCCGCTGAGTGAGCACAAGTGGCAAGAGGTGCCAGGCGGCTGCTCTCTTGCGAGCGGGCTCCCAAAGAGCTGGTCACAGGGACATGAAAACTTGGGCACAGCCTCGGGCAAACAGCTGACAAGTAGCTTTCTTGGAGGAGTCATTGCTTCAGTGTGCCTCTTAATGTCTGATTTTGTTTTAGCTTATATGTAACTGTAAGCCGCTCAGTGTTATCCTATGATAAAGCAGGCAGCCAATAAATTTTAGAAAGAAAGAAAGAAAGAAAGAAAGAAAGAAAGAAAGAAAGAAAGAAAGAAAGAATGAATCCCAGTCACCATCTTGACTTTTTTTTTTTTTCCTCCTCTTTGTGAATGCCCTGACTGAGGAATTCGGAGTGATGGGATTTTTGTTAAACCAGGGCTGGCACTAGTTCAGATATCTTCCATCATCTATTTAAAAAAGCTACAAAATACAGATTGGTTCCTGGCAGTCTCTGCATTTTGAAGTCAATAAAGCTACAATTAATAACAGGTCAATTTTAAATGCTTTGTGGGGGACTGAGATGGGAAAGTCCAGGTGGTTTTGAAGCATCCCAAGTCTGATGATCCACCAAAATTAAATAATTGAACTTATTTCCTGAGATGGTCATCCTGTACATGTATAATACAATAAAGCTCCTTCTGTGAAAGTAATTAATAGTAACATTAAACCAGGCATAACAGAATTCTTCTTTGACTGATAATATAGGTACTCAACTTATTATTGGTCATTTTACCAAAGTTACAACTACAGAAGAGATGCTTTACAACACTCTTGCCATGGTAAATGGTTGTGCTGCCCCTGATGATCATGGGATCGCATGTTGGACAGGTGAGCATTATGACTGGTTGCAGACTTCCCCTGCCACGACTGTGATTTGTGATGCTTTTTGCTGGTTTCTGGCATTTTGTGTCAGTTTGCAGCAAAAAACATCATTCAAATGAATTGGTGCTCTCTTGACAATTGCAACATTTGCTTGATAACCACCACTGAAAGTATGAGAAAATTATTTCCAATCATGTGGGTTCCTTGATGTATGATCACAATGACTTAAGACTACATTTCCAGTCCCAATTCTGGTTGTAAGTTGAGACCTACCCAATTGCATTTAGGCAATTGGGTGTTGCCAGATTTGGTTACAGCTACTGAATTAAAAAGTTAAAAAGATGAGAAGATAATAGTAATACAGTCCTACTACATGCCTAAGGATATTTATCTATGTACTAGGGCTATATTACTATCATCCTTCTCATCTTTCTTATTACCTTCTCATATTGGTATCTTATGATTATATCACTTTGTTGTTTCTATATGTACACTGAGAGCTTATGCCCCTGAGACAAATTCCTTGTGTGTTCAATCACATTTATAAGCATTCAAGGTTATTTAGATACATGAACCTTTTTGTCCAATCTAACAATTTCATTTCATAAATGTGCTCTGATATGATTCTTCCTTGAAACAGTGCTTTAAAAACAGCAACACTAAAACTAATTTACTTATGGGTGTAACAAGCTTTAGGTGCATAATTATCTCTATATGTATAGTTTTCCAAGAATGAAATATGTATGTAATACTACTACCTCATATACCAATTTAATTAACATATTCTTTTATGACTGTTATTTTTGTAAGAGGGACTGAAATCTTTCTATCAAATACAACTAGGATCTGAGAATCTTGTAGTTTGATTAGTTGTCTTGGGATCACATTTCCCCCAAAGCAGACTTACAAGTGGTTATAGCTATAAAGAATAAAAGCACTAAAAATTATAAAATACTAAATTTTGATTGGAAAATATAAATTAATTACATTCTATGAAGTACTGTATAGATACTATCAGATTTATTGCAGTAAGCATTGAAATTATTGCTGTAGTATTCTAAATGCTTCTATTTCATGTGAATAAATTGCTTGACCTAGCTACATGTTGGATCTAAAATAGGATCTTCAAACACTTTTTTATTTAAAAAAAATGAAGCCAAAATAACATTCTTGGTCACATTTCCAAGGTTTACATTATGGTTGTGCAGGTATTAGAAAATGTTTCCGACTGACCATTGCATACTAGTAGGAAATGTTTATTGTTTATTACATTTATAGTTGTTTTGTTGTTGACATTGATTCACATAGTATTGTATATTTTTGATCTACTAGTATTGCATTTAGTTCTAAGCACATACTAAATAACATTACTACTACTATGAACAGGATTCTTTTGATATTAAATTCTATTGCTAATAACGTGATCTAAATCTATATTACTGTTATATCCTGGATAAATGTTATTAGTTATGTTCTGATATTTATTTTTATTCTGGGGTGGGGTGGTTGACAAAGTTGCTCTATTTTGGAAAAGTTAGCTATTAAGGGATGGATGTTTATATTTAAAGTTTAATAGTATATGCTGCCCAGAGATGTTCTGAATGGTGTCATAGAAATGTTTTAACATAAATGTAATAGAAACATCTGAGCATCTGGAAATTCAGAAGCATCCCATAATCCATAAGCTCAGTAGCAGTCAAATAAATAATCAACAAGCCATAGAAATGTGAAGCAATGAACCAAATCTTAAATGTATCTTTAGATTTGGTGTTCCTTATCAGTGTCATCTAATTGGGAACCAGATAGCAAATCACAATCATCTGAGAAATCAAAAACTGCCTTCATCACTGGGTATTTTATTTCTTTGTCATTTTATTTTAAGCTAGCTGATAATGCAAACATGTTCTGGATTTCAATAGTCATTGTTCTAGAGCGCTGCATATTTGTTTATCTATTTTTAAGGTTGACAAATGCATAACATTATTTTCTAGTTACAGCTTTCAATATGTACAATGTGCAGGCTAAGAAAAAGAAACCTGCCTAATAACAGAATGGCTGCTTTTCTGGCAGAATATAATTTTCTGCTGATTATGGGAATATTTTGTGTCTTGAGGATTCCTGGGATACAGGGCCAATCACCCTTGCAAACTGAGCATATTTGGGTAAACACACTGTAGATCAGAATGAGGTAGAGAGCTTAAATCTAGGCTGGTTTCAGGATAAGACTCTATGGAGCTCTTTCCTGTAGAGTGAGGTAAAAAGTGATGAAGAGCAATATACTCGCTTTCAAGGTCATCATGAGTCAAGTAGTGATGAGCTTTCAGGCTGAGTAGCCCTTGTTTAGTTTTTTTTGTGTCCTGATGTTTCAGTGGCAACTATGGCTGGCATCTTTTTATAAAGCAGAAACATTATTTCAGGCTTTTAAAATTGGATTTCAAAAATTATAAATCTTGAGTGAAATATTTTTAACTTTTTCTAAAGGAAATAAGCATATAAATATAGGCAGGCTGCAGTGTGAATTACATTTCTTCATCTTCTGTTTGTCTGTCTGTCTACCTGTAAAATTTATTGGCTGCCCATCTTACCACAGGGTAGTTCTGGGTAATTTACAATCTTAAACAAGCTTTTTCTAACAAGCTGATTTACATACAGGCATTTGTAGCATTTGCTTCCCTAGATGGATCAAAGAAAACTATAGCGGCCACTTCTGTTGTGAGTTTACAGTTTACAAGAATTACTTTACTTACAAATAGATATAAATACTTGTACCTAATGAGGAATTTAAGAAATGTCTTCTTGGCATTTTCTTATAACATTAGGCTTCAATTCTTCTGAATTCAGCTCTGTGTGCAAGTAAATTAAATGCCAATCACTATCTTATCAGAATGCAGGAAGTCCTAAAACAGATTTAAGTGGATTTCTATGCTTTTAAAAAAACTAGGAGGATTCATTTATCAGATGTAATGCAACAATTATTCATAGGCAAAGCTTCCTTTTATGAAGCTCTATTAGGGAAGAAAAGTGGGTAGGTCAATAGATGAATTTTTGGCATATATGACCATGGTCAAAATTACATTACAAAATCGATTAAAATTAAAATTTTAAACTTTTATTTGATTAATTGGTTAAAATTAAACCCCAAATTCACTCACCAATCTCTTTCCATCATGCAAACCCAAATTATCAAACATGTTTGATAGGTTTGACACCATGGAAACACAGCTATCATCCCTTAACAACATAGACACAACTGTACTATCATCCCTTAAAAACATAGAAACCACGTTTAGCATCTCTTGAAAACAAAAATTCAACACAGAAAAACGAACTTCCAACAACTCAAAATTCTATGCCAATCTAACAACCTCAACCACAACCACAATCTCAACTAGCCATCTACACTACTAATAACATCTCCTTACTTATTGAAGATGCTATTGAACGAGAACAAAAATGTTCCAATGCTATTTATTTGGTCTTGAGGACACAATGAAACTGATGATATTACAAAAGTACGCAACATCATCAGTAAACTGTCAGACACCAATCATCTCTCCTGAGGAAATCATCAATGTTTCCCGCGACGGCCCTGATTTTAAGTACGGTGACAGCTCAGTGGCTCCACGCTTCTGCAGAGTTGTCTGCAAGAATGAGATCAGCAAACAAAAATTCATATATACTATCAACTCAAATGCCAGAAGCAACCCTATTTGTAACAAACTTTGCTCAAGGCCTGACCTATCCACACAACAAAGAATCCACTCCCGTGAACTGCACACTGAACTCAAAAGACGTCAAGACCAGGGTGAAACGGACTTATACATTGACTATCACAGAGTGCATTAAAAGCAAGAACAATGGCCCATGTCTCAACAACAACCACCCCAACAAACAATACTAGGCATGCACACCCCTAACTTCCTCAAAATCTACTGCCACAGCCCTTAAATGCAAGCTACTCAACACAAGAAGCCTAGTAAACAAAATACCAGAATTCCTCATATTATTAAATACAGCTATATTCAATATTATATTTGTCTGCGAGATGTGGCTGAATTCACACCACCCAGAATCTGTAAGAGACTACATGTTTACCAGTCCAACCGTGAAAACCAAAGAGGAAATGGTGTTGCTATCTTCTATAAAAAATCCCTAAATCTAAAAAATATTCAAGTTACACAGGAGCTTGCTCTTCCTGAAACCATCGTATGCAAGCTGTCTCTAAACACCACATTTCCTTTCTTACTTTGTTACAGAGCCCGATTACAATCTTGTACATGCTAACAAACTAACTTCACTAATAACATGGGCAGCCTCTTCCCCACACCCTCTTATCTTTCTTGGTGACCTCAATCTACCTCTTATTAATTGGA
>JANHFM010005477.1:526341-553310 GCA_032468115.1 Grayia smithii | reverse complement strand
CCTGGAAGCGGTACGGATCTGGATGGGTAGGAACAGACTCAGGCTCAACCCTTCCAAGACTGAGTGGCTGTGGATACTGGCATCCCATGTTCTAGAAGTCCCATCACTTTTGATGGGGCGGGAGGTACTCGCTCCCTCAGAAAGGGTTCGCAATCTGGGTGTCCTCCTGGATTCATGGCTGTCTTTAGAAGATCACTTGACGGTCGTGACCATGGGGTGTTCGCACAGGTTCACCTGGTGCGCCAGTTGCGTCCTTTCCTAGACTGGGATGCCCTTTGCACAGTCACTCACACCCTCGTTACTTCTCAGTTACACTACTGCAATGCCCTCTACATGGGGCTGCCCTTGAGGTGCACCTGGAGGCTTCAGTTAGATTGTGGCCATGAGGGTTGTTACGGGAGCCCCCTGTTACTCCTGTGTGTCACCTCTCCTGCGCAAGCTGCACTGGCTACCGGTGGCTCTCCGGATCCGTTTCAAGATGCTGGTACTTACCTATAAAGCCCTACATGGCTTAGGACAGGGGTACTTGCAGGACCACCTTCTGCCAATAACAGCTTCCCATCATCCTGTGCGTTCCCACAGAGAGGGCCTCCTCAGGGTGCCGTCAGCCAGACAATGCCGGCTGGCGGCCCCCAGGGAGAGGGCATTCTCGGTGGGTGCACCGACCCTCTGTAATGGGTTACCCACTGAGCTCAGGACTGCCCCCGACCTCCGCTCCTTCCGCTGCGACCTAAAGATGTGGCTTTTTAAACAATCTGGCTGATCCGATTTGGGGTTTTAATTTGATTTTAATTGGTTTTAATTTGCCTAATCATTTTTAATAATTTTTATAGCATTTGTATATTTTAAACTGTTGTGAGCCGCCCCGAGTCCCTAGGGAGAAGGGCAGCATATAAATTTTATTAAATAAATAAATAAATAATCCGCTATAATTCCTTTTGAAAAACCAATAAATGCTGTGTAATTTCTAGATTCTGTATAAGAATTAATGGGATATTCAATGTTTTGTTTAATGAAACTTGCAATATTTCCTGTTCAGAAATAATCATCATTCAAGATTCTTGAATAATACAATAATAAAAATACAGAAATGCAAAATACAAAAATGATAGCAAATTAAGGCAATTTATGTTTTATTATTATAAAACATAATAATGGATAATCTCTTAGTTTAAGAATACATAATTTTATTGCATAACCTATTCTTAGCAAAGTCGATAGCATTTAACACGATCAAAGGAAACAAAATATAAACCTATTATGTAAAAAATAATGATTTTAAAACGTTAACAATAAACATGATGGGTATCCATTCAAAACTAAGCAAACTAAAGTAAGGGCCAAACACACACGCTGGAATAAGTTTGCTTTGATCTATTTATGAAATGTTAGCAAGGTCAAAGTCATCTGTACCTCTGAGGGACCTTGTTCCACAAAGTGGGAGTAGCTACTAAAAAGAACTGTAAATGCTTGCCCCATGGACCACATGAGGAACATAAACCTACAACAGGCCTATTTTTTGTTTTTCTCCTACAACAGGTGAGAATTCCATTCTGGCAAGTTGTTGTCTGATATATCCCATGATGTTTTTTAAAGATAATGATCGGTATTTTGAATTGGTCTCAAAAGCCAACTGGCAACTTAAGCAGTGACTTCAAATTAGAATTTATTGTAGACTGATGAAATTGATCTCTCAGGAGTATAGTTTCTGTATTTTGTTCCAGCTGTGGTTTCCATGTTGTATTTTGGGGAAAATATTTTGACTTCAAACATGTATATTCCAATAAGTAAATAGGTACTAAGAATTTTCTTTGTGAAGAAATATTTGGAGAGAGAATGTAAGGGCAAAGGGCAACCAATTTAGAATGTACTGTAAGGTATACTTCCCTTGGAGTATATGAAATAAAGATGTTCAGATGTTGATATAGGGTTTAATTTGCTACAAAAGTATCCCTTCTTCTATTAATGTAATCCAAGCTATTAAAAGACAGCTCACAATATTTAATATATTAATTCTGATAAGTTAATAAAAAAAATAGCATTCAAACCTAACACTATTTTATTGGAAGGCAAGATCCTACTGTTAAATGGATTAAAATCAGTTTGAGAAAATGATTTACAAATGGTCATTAAGAAAAAGGATTTGGGTTTATATTTCAGTTTCCAAGACTTGGGTTTCACATCCTCTGCCTAAATTAGAAAAAAATTATATCAAAAAAAGTATAGAGTATATGATTGATGAAACTGGTATACATGACTAAAAATTGGAATAACTACAGTGAATATTGGAATAACTGTAGTGAAAAACAAGCTATGTTTATTTATTAGGAATCACTGCATTATAAATTATTACTTTATTCTTTCAGTGAAAAAACTGTTCAATCTCAAGAAAAAGACAAAAATGGACAGCCACTTCTCCTCCTTAAAGGATCAACTATTAGCGTTCGCAGTTTTGGGCAGCTGTCTCATTTACTCTCAGTTGCTGGGAAAAAAAGACTAAAAGAAGCACAGGCATGTCTTGAAGGTATTCTGTATACTCTTTCTCTGAAAACCTGGATATTTCTGAATTACATGATAATTAAAATGCCTGTTCCCAGATCTTGCCTTGTTTGGCCTTGTTCTATTTCAATAATTAGTTCAGAATTTGTTGCTACTCAAATCTAGGAGAGGTAATTTATCATGATCAAAATCAGAAATAGGCTAAACAATGCTAAAATTAGATGTTTTACAACTAATGGGATAATGTTTCATTCCAATTCATATTTATTTATCTATTATTTATAGCCAATAGAGATCCTATTGTGAAAATTCTTGGCCCTGGATATGGAACAATTGAAGGAGAGGATTTGTCCATGCTTCGTTTACTAGACAAAATTAAAAAGGATGATGCATCAGACAATGAAATCAAAATGAAAATTTCCCTACTACTTCAGCAATTGGATATGCAGTTGCTCAACAGCTCGCTGAAACAGATATCACAGTGAGTCTATTTCAGATAGTATTTGTTTATCTAAAATGAATTATGACCCTCTCGGAGGGCAAATCTTATACTTTTACATTTTTAAAAATAAGATTTATTTTTGCATTTATTACCTGAAAATTCAAATAATTCCCAATAATTTGAAAAGTAATAGAAAGTAATTTTGAATTTGGAGCTTCTGTAGTTTACTCTTCAAATATTGTCACATACAGGGTTTCATCTGAGAATAAATTAAGAAAGTACATATAAAGATTTCTGCCTTGCCTCTTTGCCTTCCTTACAAGTAATTGGGTGCTATTGTAGACAACTAGTCAGAGGAAAAATGGAAGGCTGCCAGAAAATAGGAAATCATTTTTCCACAAAAGTCCTATATTAACCTGAAGTCTAAGCCTAATTTTTGATAGTTTCTTCTTTAATCAACAGCCTTGCCATACTCTTTCCCAAACCAAGTGGTCCAGTGTTATATATGAGATTTTCTGCCTTAAAGCTAGTTAGCCAAGCAGTTAATAGTCATTCTGTTGAATATGGAATTGCTTTGAAAAAGAAACTCAACATATTCTTTGATTGAATCTTTAAATATTGTTAGAATGTAATTAATTTATTCTAATTACAGAGAAGTGAGATTAACACCAACTGCTGTGAAAAATGAAGTAGAATTGCTTAAGCATTTCTCTGGGCCAATGGAAGATGCAGTCCTTGAATCACTAGACTATATATCAGGTTCAAATTGTGTTTTTTTTATTCTTATCATTTTTTTAAAATTGTGTATTAAATACAGAATAAAAGATAGGCTCTCTAACATTTTGGGTTCATGGTGATAATGGAGAATTTGATAAATTGACAGGAGTTTCAACATTAAATTGACCATGCTAGGGAAGAGGGAAGTTAACGATAGTTATTTATTTATATAATTTTTAAACCCACTTCCACAGACTGTAACAGGAAAAATAGCTACCTACACAGTTCTGATCTTTGTAGGGTATAAAGATATTTTTGACATATGAATATATTTTTCAAGGCCTTCTTTGCTAACCTACAATTGCTAGTCTATGGCATATTTTTTGATTCCTTTATTTTTGATCCTAAAAGGCAGAAATTGCCAACAATTTCAAAATTTTCACAACCAATTCTGGTTGTTGTTATACTTGTTTTAATTTATTTCTGTTTATAGTCCCCCCAACTCAAATTTAACATGGCATAATTAAAATAAAACTATTAAAATATGGTTATAATGCCTGTAATTTGGCAGTTTGAATCTCACCACTCAAGGTTGACTCAGCCTTCCATCCTTCTGAGGCCAGTAAAATGAGGACCCAGATTGTTGGGGGCAATATGCTGATTCTGTAAACCACTTAGAGTGGGCTGTAAAGCACTGTGAAGCAGTATATAAGTCTAAGTGCTATTGCTATTGCTATAATTCATAATATAAGCTAGGAAATCTTACAGACAATGTAGCCATTTAATGGGCTCTATACTTCCATGGATCCATAGATCTGACAACTTCACCCAATATCTTTTATAAGGTTAATGTTAAATAGGAGCAGATAGAATACCAAGTCTGGTGGCATGTCACGTAATAGGAGTGAGGATATAATCTCTCATTGCCAATAAATACTGACTGGAACCTGCTTCAAAGGAAGAGAATCAAAATAATACGGTGCTGCCCACTTCCAGCTCCCAAGGCTGCTCAAGATAGATACCATGATTGATGTATCAAAAGCTGCTGAGAGGTCATCTTTGAGCAAGGATAGATGCCTGACTTCTATCTTGTTCTCATTAGAGGTCATAAAAAATACAATTGATACTGTCTCTGACCCATGCCCAGATCTGAAACGTAATTGAAAGGGCTGAAATAATTTGCTTCATCCAGAATTCTCTGAAACTTTTGTGCCACCATCTTCTCAGCAACCTTCCCTAAAATAAGAACATTGGATACTGGATGAAGGTTGTTCAGTATGGTGGAATTTAATAATTGCTTCTTGAGGAGAGGGTGAACTAACACCTCTTTGAGGATTGGAGGAATAACTCCCTGTCTTAAAGAAGAATCCACCACCTCCAACCACAATTCATTAGCTTAGCAGCCTTATCCAGTCAGAAAATATATAGATCTAATGACCAGGTAGCTGAGCTCACAATAAATGTAAATCTAATAAATCATTAGTTTTCCCCTTTTTACTTGTAAACTTAGTCTCATTTTTTTATTGTTTTTCTTAACATCCTTGAAAAGAACTTGCAGATTCATTATATTTTCAGTTATCAATACGGTTTCATCAGCATAGCACAGTTTATTAAATGTTTCTTCATTCAGTATTAAAACTACCCTCATATCTTCCCTAATATGGCACCAGACATAGAGATAGCCCTGGCATACCAACTGCCTCATTCAGCAACTGTTTCAAGTTATAATAAAAATAACTTTATGACCATTACCCTCATTTATGACTTTTGCAGCATCTCTCAGGCACATGGCCACCATTACAGTCCAGTATGCACTGTTCTGTGCCTCATATATTGTTTTTCTTGTGATCCCCTCTTTGCAGAATAGAGAGATTGGAGAGAAAGGGATAACAAAAGAATAACACAATGGGGAAAACACCAGTCTGTTTGAATAGAATGTGCTCATGGCTGCTGGTACCAGCACTTGATTTCATTGTGCATTCCCCATTGTGCGCCTGTTTAATCTCTTGTAATCTCTTCCTCTCCAATGAATCCAAATGGTACAATCATTAATTCCCTTCCTGTTGTTTATCCTAGGGCCAGAGTGAGCATTCCAAAGGTTGGGGGAGTGGGGAAAAAGAAAGCATAATTACATTCACCAGATTTTCCCCTTAGTGACGATTTTGCTTGACAGTGAAGTTGCTGATCCCAATTATGGTCTCTATGTGAGGTTTATCTATAGATGCTTCATGCTCAAGATTGGTATATGACCTATTTTGCTTGAATATGTTAATTTTTATTATGCAGGGTCTCAAATTGTTGATGACCTTTTTACCACTTTTTTAATGTGCATCTTAGAATTGGTGTGAATTTTTGGCAACTGCCTAGACAACTCACTGCAGTTCTTTTTGCAAGATTTCAGAAGTAGTTTACCATTGCTTCCTTCCTAGGGTTGACTGAGAGTGATTGGCCAAAATCATCAAGTTGGCTTTGTGCCTAAGGTGGAATTCATGGTCTTATAGTTTTTCTCCTGCTGCATTAACTACTATATCAAATTGGCTCTTTTTTACTAATCTGCACTGACTGAATATGAAATGTTTCATTTGCACTAAAATCATAATGAAAGTTTATTTACTACCTTTTTTCCTCTGTTGGGTAAATTAAAGTGGACTAAAACATTTTTTTCAGACTATGAATTCTTCAATGGATGTCGTGCCCCACCTTGGAGACAAGTACATGGGGAAATTTGTTATTTGTCAATTAAACCACGTGACACAGATGTTATGTTTGTTACTTGTAGCACAGCAGGAATATTCTTAAATGGAGTAAGTAATTAAAGCAAAGCTTCGTGGCATTTATTTCAGAGATTGGGTCTACGATCTAAATAAATGTTTGTTTGCTTACTGGTTAAAAGTGTTGGGTACTTGGAATTCAATAACATAAATACTTTTCTTTTAATAAGACATTCAAATGCATAATTACCCAAATAATTTTGTTGTGGTCCTATGCACCTATATACTATTCCTGCTGTTCCTTTATATACTGATTTATGCTATTTTTATTCTAATTATGAATTAGAATAAAAATTGTTTTCTTTTATTGTAGCACTTGTCATTGTGAACTAGATCACCATTATGCATATACAGAAATACATACATGCATATATAGAACACAAGGCATTTTAAATATAATGAGCTATAATGCTGCTGAGAGAAATAAGGATTATAATTATATGATAGTATTGAAACAGAAGAAAATAAATAATATTGAAATCAATGTGGTAGCTTCATTCACTTTAAGTTTTAAGAGACATTTCAAAATAGAATGGATTGAACCAACTTAAATCATGCCAGAGATGAAGGTTGCAATATGTAAACTACCTGGAAATAAGTTCCATTAAATTCAGTGTGATTTACCTAGAAATGAGTATAGCTCTATGTTTCTTAGAAATGTGTGGAATAGTTGAAAATTATATAAAACTTGGTTTTCTTTTAGGGAAGGAGCAATGAGAGAGATGAAATTGATTATGAGAGGAAGAGTGACATATATAAAGATCTTGTCACATTTTTAAGAGAACGATCAGCAAAATTTGTAGATAATATGGTTAAACAGGTATGCATTTCTTGTTATTATACTTCTAGAAGTTCTCATCTCTATTGTGAACAGCTTGAAAGCTCACATATCTAAGTTATTTGTATGTGATTTTGTATCTTATTTTGGTTTGGTCTGTTTATGCAATATATATTTATATATGCACACATACTATACAATCACATATTGGACAAATTCACACATATTGTCACAGTCTGGCTGTTTGGTTTATTAAGTTGTGTGAATGTTGGATTAAATTCAAGGAGACTCAGGTTCTAGTCTGCCCTCATCAGTAGAACTTACAGAGTGACTTTAGGTCAGTGACTCTTTCTCAGACCTCATATAAGGTTATGGAGAAAATATCTGGAGAGATAGAATAGAATAGAATAGAATAGAATAGAATAGAATAGAATAGAATAGAATAGAATAGAATAGAATAACAGATTTGGAAGGGACATTGGAGGTCTTCTAGTCCAACACCCTACTCAGGCAGGAAACTCTATACCATTTCAGATAAATGGTCCAATCTTGTCTTTAAAACTTTCAGTATTGGAGAATTCACAACTTCTGGAGGCAAGATGTCCCACTGGTTAATTGTTCTAACTGCCAGGAAATTTCTTCTTAGTCCTAGGTTGCTTCTTCATCCATTGCTTCTTGTCCTGCCCTCAGGTGCTTTGGAGAATAGCTTGTTTCCCTCTTCTTTTTGGCAATCCCTGAGCTATCGGAACACTGATATCGTATCACCCCTAGTCCTTCTTTTCATTAAATTCCAGCAACCGTTCTTTATATGTTTTGGCCTCCAGTCCCCTAATCATCTTTCCACTCTTTACATCATGGCGACCAAAACTATATGCAGTATTCCCAGTGTGGCCTTTCCAAGGCATTATAAAGGGATATTAACACACTTCATGTGATCTTGATTCTATCCTTCTGTTAATGCAGCCTAGAACTGTGTTGGCTCTTTTGGCAGCTGTAGCACACTGCTGGCTTATATTTAAGTGATTGTCCACTAGGACTCCAAGAGCTCTCTCATAATTACTATTATTGAGTGAGATACTACCTATACTGTACCTGTGCATTTGTTTTTTCTTGCTTAAACGTAGAACTTTACTTTTTTCACCATTGAATTTCATTTTGTTAGGTAGTGCCTAATGTTCAAGTCTGTCAAGATCCTTCTGAATCTTAAGCCTATCTTCTGGAATGTTGGCTATTCCTGACAGCTTAGTGTCATTTGCAAATTTAATGAGTTCCCCATCTATCCCCCCATCCAAATCATTGATGAAGATGTTGAAGAGTATTGGACCTAAAACAAAGCCCTAGGGTACTCCACTGCATACTTCCCTCCATGTAGATGCAGTTCCATTGAGGACTACTCGTTGAGTGCGGTTGGTCAGCCAGTTACGAATCCATCTGGGAGTGATGTTGTCTAACCCACATTTTTATGTTATCAAGTACTAGATTGTGGTTTACTTTGTCAAATGCCTTGCTGAAATCCAAATAAATTATATCCACCGCATTCCTCTGGTCCACTAATTTTGTCACCTTGTCAAAGAATGCAATAAGATTTGTCTGCTTTTGACAAACTCATGTTGGCTTTTTGGTTATGACTTTGTTTGCCTCTAGGTGCTCACTGATTCATTGCTTGATAATCTTTTTCAGAATCTTCCCAGGTATTGATGTCAGGCTGAAAGGGCTGTAGTTTCCTGGATCTATTCCCCCCCCCCTTTTTTTTTTTGAAGATGAGAACTATATCAGCTCTTTTCTAGTCCTCTGGTAATTCCCTGGTGCTCTAGGGAACTGGGTTTAATTGAATTCAGTACCCCTCAAAATGGCATGTAAATTCAATAAAGCATTGTTAAACAACTATGGCTCAATGCAACATGTAAGTCCACCAATATGTTCTTTGACTAAATTCTTTTGGTCATTTACAGTATATATGAAGACAAATTTTAATTATATCAGGTACATTGCCCAGAATTGTTAGATCTGGCTGATACTTAAATTCTGCTAAAGAAGTATACATTTTAATGGTCCGAGTCATTGTTATATTATAGACTGCCTTTTTTGTGCTTTCCTAAAGATCAGCGCAGTGGTCAAAAATTATATTTCAACATTATTTAGACGATCTAATGCTGAACTAAGTCACTTAAAAGTGAGAATAGAGCAGATAAGAGATTATGAAAAGCTTTATAGAAAATGGGAATTTTTTTGATGATGAAAATCATTGGTAAATACAATCCTCATTTCATTGTCAAAAGCCAAATGTAACAAAGTATTTTGAATGAAGTTATTAGAAATCAGTTTTTAAATATTTTATCTATAATATTTTTTTTTCATTTGTGCATGAACCATAGAAAATATCTATGGCTGGTTCAAGAATTTATTTCTAAGTCTGGAATTTTGCCAGCAAATTTATTTCCTAGATCCTTAACACACTTATTTGGAAGCTGTTTTGATTTTAATGGAACTTATTTCCAAGCTTAGGACTGCAGCAGTTGGCAAAAAGTCTCTGCTCATCTTTCTACACATGTTTTTCCTTTAAGCAGTAGTATAATTTTAAAGCAGGAAAATATCATATTTTAACAAAAAAGGTCAACTGTCTTTGACAATGCTTTAAATAATCAGAACCATTCCTCTTTCTAACTTCATGTCTTATTTGAATAAAAAGAATATTCATAGTTTTTCAGTTTTCTTTTGATTTCAACATTAGGGATACTTCAAACTGACACAGCATGTATGGCTGTTACAGTGTTGCAGCTCTACGATTTAAATATTGCTGGCAAATCAGAATATTTTTTTAAATAAAAACTATAATGGTATTTATGGTAAATCATTTTCATATTTTTAGATGTTGCATTTTCATAAGAACATTCATTTCAAGTAAGCTAAAAATGGTTAGGTTTTGAAGCAAGGGAACAAAATGCTAATTCTCATAATCCATAGAGAAATAATGACATCAATAAATAAAAATCTAAAATAAACCTGCACATTGACTAGAAGGCAACAATTTATTCAAAGAGAACTGACTCAACTAAAAGGGAAGGGGTATTTCATAGAGCATGGAAATCCTGCCAAGAGTGTTTAGATAACAATAAGAAAAACAAAATACAGTAATAAGAATTTGTTGTAGACCTCCTGAGCAAGCAGAAAGTAGGGGTGAGTTGTGTTGTGTCAAATGAGTAAACATTTAAAGGGGCTCATAATTGTGACGATGGGAGATTTAAACTTCCCTTACATCTGCTAGAAATGTAACTCTGCCAAAAGTCAGAAGTCCAACACATTTCTGTCCTTTCTTGATGACAACATCATTTGTTAGAAGATGGAAGAAGAAACAAGGATTTACTATCTCGAATCTAATTTTTACTAATAGATAGAAATTTTTTCAATAACTGAGGAATCTGGGGTTGCTGTCTTTGATTTCATGATAGCAATGGGAGGAGGAAGAGTCTGACTTGTATGCTGGGCTTCAAAATAATAAATTTAAACAGATAAACAGTAAATTTAAACAGATGGTAGGCCAGTTTCGATGTCTTTACATCCTGAAAAAGAAATGTGTTAGGGAGGGATGAGAGATCCTCTAAAACATAATATTGCACTATAGTTATATCTGGAAACAATTCCTATTTAAAAGAAAAATGGAAGGTATCTATTGGGACCATTCTGAATATACAAACGGTAGTACTTTCTAAATGGATGCAAATAAATCGACCTGTATAGCAAATGGCCAGGGATTCTTTATTCTATGAAGGACACAAAGCAGTTGCCAGGTTCGATAGAGATTGAATCAAAAAATGTAAAGTGAAGAAATGCCCCCCCCAAAACTCAGAAAACATTTTCAGGAACATCAGAAAGAAATGATTGGTAACAGGTGATGACAAGAAGGAACCATTCTTAACTTGTCTTTATGTCTGTTCTAAGAAGGGAAACAAATCTTTAGTTGGTCTCACTTCCAATAGAGGAACTCAGGCTAATCAAGGAAAAGGTAAAATATCACCTAGGTAAATCAGTGAATTTATGTCTCCAGGGTCAAATGGATTGCATCCTATTATACTGAAAGAATTAAGAGAAGGGATTTCAGAAGTACTCGTTTTATTTTTTGGAAGTCCTGGAGAAACCTAGAAGACTGAAGGAGAATAAATGTTAACCCTGTTTTCAGAAAAAGGAAAGCAGGTTTTTTTTTATAGCTCAATGACTATTCTGGCCAAGGTCCTCCAGGAGATAATTAAACAGCTTATTTGTGAGCACTTAAATAGGAGTGCAACAATTAGGAAGTTAGCTAAACAAATTAACCTTATCTCATTTTTGACAAAGTTATTAAGTTGCTTAAATTGGGTGAACGTTGTATGCCTTGTTCTTACCAAGAAACACCAAGGTAATAAACTAGACAGAGAAGACAAAAACAGTCTCATGAATAAAATGGTGAAAAATGAATAATTTTTCATTTGAATAATAATTTTTAAGTGAATAATTTAAATACCTCCTTGTTGGATTGGAGGTAGAATTGAACCAGCTATGTCTTGGGCATATTCCAACATTTTATTAGTGACAAGGGTGAGGGGATGATAATCAGATTTGCAGATAACAGTACTAAAAGGTATAACTACTCCTTTGGAAGAGAAAATAAAGATTCAAAGAAATGAGCTGGGACAATGAAATGAACAATATGAAATTCAGCAGGGATAAATGTAATGTCTTTCATGTGGGGTGAAAAAAATGAATGGTAGAAATATAGAATGGCAGAGATCTGATTTGGTAGTAGTACATGTGAAAAGGATCTGGGTATTCCAATAGATTGCATTAAATATGAGCTAAAAGATTATGAACTGAAAAGTAGGTAATGTTCTGAGATTTATTGAGAGGAAAATATTTAAATAGAGACTGGATAGTCATTGTTTAAAATCAGATTATGCACCAAATTCGGAGTTTGCTTAGGCAACCTCAGGAATTCTTTCCAGCTTTATGATTTTATAAGTATGTTCACCACCTTGGGGAAGGAGGGAGGAAAGGAAGGAGAGAGACAGACAGACAGACAGATGGACAGACAGACAAACATTAACTTTATCTCACGTTTTGACAATTTGATTGAATGCTATGTGGTTATTATTATGTTTAATTTAAAAACACCATGCATTATTATATTTAATATTGATATCAAATATTGATATCAAAATGTAAAAGAAGAACATATATTTAAAATAGTTACATATAACTTAGTTCATTATTAGTATTTCAGAAAAAAATCAACATTTGCAATCTTAGTTTTTATGAGACTTAAAACAACTTCCTTTCCTTAAGTATCCTATGGAAAATACCAACTTTCACTTGTTGCATAGACAAGGAAATTGAAATTTTCTTGGTAGGTAAATAACACATTCAATATTGCAATATTGCAAATATTGAATGTTGCATATTCTAGTAAAATCCTTAGCAATATTTAGTGCAGTTTTTATTTTCAATAAGTGGCTCACATTTGTTTCTATTACAGATTTTTCCTACAATTCAATGCTTTTCTTTTGAACGGAGGCTTAAGATTTTAGTAGTAAAGTGGTTATCTACATAAATATCTGCTATGCAGTTCATACAGCAAAAGTTATTTAATATATTCATTTTCAGACCATTAAATAGGATTTTAGCTAATAATTGTGTTTTTTAAAATACAGAATCAAGTATACATTTTTAATCAAAATTTTAGTTTCCTTATGGCTATCTTTTTTAAAATCAAGAATTGTGATTTACAACTTTTATATGCTTAGAAAATCAAACTACCTAGCTATCCTCTGATTTACTAATTTCTTAGCATGTTTTACTCATTTGGAAATATGACTTTTTCCTAAACATTTTCATCTCTTATTAGAAATATACATTTTTTGATGAACCAAAGTATGAAAAGCATTATCAACATATGGAAGCAGTTGAGGCAGATGAATATGGCCAACCCCCAAAATTTTACGACTATGCGGAAAAGAATGTATTTGAAAAGCCTAAGAGTCCTCTTGTAAAAAGTAAACCTCCTGACAGCAAGAAATTAGAACCATCTCTTAAGTGGAAGGCTACAACAGGCACTCGAGAGTATGTAATTCTTTTAGATTTTCTGACAAATATAATTAATTAACCTGAATTTTTGCAATGTAATATTGTTGTCATTTTTTTTTTAAATAAACAAATTTAAATTTGCTTTAATTTAAAAGCTTTATTTAAATAAATTGTGCTTTCCAAAATGTTATTTTTCCTTATTTTGTGACTTCTCAGCAATTAGAAAAGTTTGCATTCAAATCATATTTCTTCAATTTAAGTACGGTACATGCCTCATAAACAGGCACAGGATTTACAAATGTAGGTAGAAAGAACTGTATCTTTATGATTTAGGATGGAGCATTTAGGATCCAAGAGATAAGCCTGTGGCTCCAAATTTTCACATTTGATAAGCAACTTAATGATACCTTGAAATGTTAATGCTTTGTAATTGGCCGGTTTGGCTGGTTGTTTCATTTATATCATATTTTCTTTTGACAATACAAGGCAGAATATGTGGTTATTTCTTTCTCTCTAAGGAGTGCGGGCAAGATTGAGAAGAATAACTGGACAAGACAATAGTGATTTTAACTTTGCTTCTGAGAATATGAAATTCTAATGATTACACCAGAACAGGTTCTTTACCAGTTACCATTTCATACAGAGAACAGATAATATAGGCAGTATTTTGCTCAAACAGCAAGACTAATGTTGATAATTGGCAACTTGGTTATTCACAAGCTAGGTTGAGGTTCCACCCAGAACCAATCAAAGTAGAAGACAGGAAGAACTAGTGGCTTGGGATACAAGCTCAAAAAAGAACCTCTGAATCAGAGCTGCTGGGATTTGAGCATCATATACATTTAATAAATTATTTGTAGTTGGTTACACAGATGATGATAACTTAGACACGTGCCATTTTTTCTCTGGATCTCTAAGACGTTATAATTCCATTTTCACAGCATAGAGAAAAAAATAAAAACCAAATCTAGAAGCCCAGTAAACAGTAAAATTCAAATGTATTTCTAATGATTGTATATGTTACAAGGTAATTAAGCAAATATATCTTCATTGTGGTTACTCTTATGCAAAATATTAGTTAATTGGTCCTTTTGAAACAAAACTTTTAACAAATTCAATATTCTAGGACTATATGAAGATTGATATGTCATAAAGAATTCAGGGTAGAGGAGAGAAGCAGGTGCCTCTCAAAATCTCTTGGGTTCCAGGAACTCTAAAGTCTGCATATCTATGGTCTGGGAGTGATAGGAGATTTTGAGGACCTCAGTTCTTCTAGCTCAAGCTTGTATATCTTTGAAAAAAGGAATTGAGAGGATTAATATAGCAAGTCTGCTAAGAAAGCACCATTCAGAGGCTGTAGAACAACCACATTTTGTCTATGATATCCAACTGGTTTGCTTAGTAGAAAAATGATTCTGTATATACTCCACTTAAAAAAGTAGAGGTAATTGTTGATTTACAACAGCAACTGAGCCTAAAATTTCTGTTGCTAAGCAAGACAATTGTTAAGTGAGTTTTTGCTCCATTTTATGACTTTTCTCATCACAGATATTAAGTGAATCACTGCAGTTGTTAAGTTATTAATATGGTTGTTAACTAAAAGTGAATCTGGCTTCCCCATTGACTTTGCTTGCCCAAAGGTTGCAAAAGATTATCACATGGCCTTGGGACACAGCAGCTGTCGTAAATATGAATCAGTTGCCAAGCATCCAAAGTTTGATCACATAACCATGGGGATACTGCAATGGTTGTGTGAAAAATGGTCATAAGTCCATTTTTTCAGTGCTGTTGCAATTTCGAAAAATTACTAAATAAATGGTTATAAATTGAGGACTACCTGTATTATAACATTTAATTATGTGTGCAGTCTAGATTTTCACTGTGATAGTATATTCAGCATCAATGATCATTAATTGTAACGGCCCATCAGCTAAATTCAAGAAAGATCACAGAAAGGATTATAGGAGGTGCTTATGACTCTTATCAGAGACATATTACTTATTGCAAGAATTGCAATAGTTATCCATACAAGTTGTGAATTGCACCATGAATTAAAATGCCTTACTGTATTAGGAGATTAATATTTTCATCGTAGCTCTTGCCCAGCTTCACACAAATGTCTGTTAAAAGTAATTTTGAAAAGTCAAATCAATAGCTGCAGTAAAAAAAAGTTTAAAGAAGAAAAAAGTCCGAGTCTGCTTTTAATATCAAAATGCTATGACCGCAATCCAAGAGAGAATTAACTGTGCTTAGGTCCATTGAAATCATTAAGTTTATTCTTTGCTGCACTTAACTGAGCTGAATTATGGCCCATTTATAATTCTAGATTCAGCAAATTTTGCTGATAATTTGTGATGACATCAGTTCTTTATGTTTCTTTAACAAATTATTCGATCTAAATGGTATGACAATAATCAGTTTTAGCCTTTAATGGACTTAGTTCAGAAATTAAAACATTTTTATATATTCATTATATCCTTAATTGTCAAAGAACAAATGTTAAATCTTTTTAGAGGCAAAGCAGCAAGAAAATCTGATGAAAAAGAAATCAAGCATGCTACTCCAGAAAGCAAGAAAAGATCCAGTGGAACACCAACTGCTTCTCTTAAAAGGTACACAGTCTTAATAATGCATAATTTTCTTTTGCTTGAATTAAAAACACAATTTTCCAACATGAACAAGATAACAAATGATTTCAGCATCGTATATGAGCAAACTGAAATGATTGAATTGTATTTGATGGATTTATTTTAAGGTGTTTTTTTATTTTTATGTGCAAGAGTCTGTAAAATCAGTGTTAGTCTCAGATATGAATCTTATTAAGTCTTCAAATGGAAAATTTTCTGGTGTTCCCACTTCTCTGCATGATCAAACAGGGAACTCCCAAGCTGAAAATATAAACCTGTTGGTTCTGGCAGAATTGTGTTATATTTGCATCTGCTACCATTTTTCCAATCACAGACATAGAAATGATGATTGCTTGGCTTATTGTTCTAGTAACTTGGCTCTTAATAGACATTTCCTTAGCTCACATTTCTTAAGCAGTGTACAGCAACAGATCTCAGTTTTGAACAGTGTGCCCTGAAATTTAAATACCTATTTGGAGAAGTTTTTGTATTGTTTCATTTTTATTTTTAGTAATCTCACCTTCTCTCTTCTTCAGTGTTCTGGGACCAAGTTAGTATCAAAATCTGAAAAGCAAACAAATACATCCACTCCAACAATTTTCATAATCACATTGTTTCTCCAATTTCATAGCATTCCATCAGCTATAAATTGTGCAGGTTCAAACAAATGATTTTAATTTTTTTCAACTCTCTGTCAGTTTAGTGGATTATGTAAACATGCTGTAATTCAGTTCATTATAGAATTAGCTAATTTGTTTATAATTAGATAAGAATTGATATCTATTAACGAGGATATTAATACATATTTTGCATGCTAATTTTATAACATAATAGCATAATACAGTGAGAACATATTACATATAATACATAGGACACATATAATGTCTTCTGATCATTTTTTAATTATTACTATGTTGCAAAAGATTGTTCCAAATATAATTGAAATCACAAAGGAGGCTTCACCCATCTTCTTTTACAAGCTGTTTTTATACTGAAAGTTGCACGTATCGTATATTAATTCTTCAGTTGTTGTTCCACATGAAGAAGAAAGCATACATTTCTTTGTAAAAAAAAGACTTTTGGAAAAGGATTCAATCCATTTCCCAAATTCTTCAACCTACAACTATACTAAAAACAAAAAATCAAAACTGGAAATGTTTTAACATTTAGTTTGTTCATATGAGATGATAAATCAGTCTCTGTAATTTCATCTCACCATGTGGAACGGGGTAATAATATTGATCTATCTTATACTTTCTTAACAGTGTTGCAGTTGAGTAATTCAGGAAAATTATTTCACTTTATTGTTCAATTTATATAACATATTACTTTGGGCAGCTAACAAGAAATAAAAACAAGATATATACCTTGGTGTTCAGGGGGAAGTGATTCAACAGCATAAATGGTTTCTGATTAAATAGATGCTAGTTTCCTTTATGAATTGTATGCAATTAAAAATGATTTGTGAAATATGAGAGCAAGTGCATAGCATTTCTTTAAAACAGTGGTTTTCTCCCCGCAGCAAAAATCATATGTGACTATTTTAATGAAATGTTTTAAAAAAACAATTATATTAATAAATTGGGTCATTAAAGAGATGCATCTTCTATCTTGTATTCTGACTTTGAAAACTGAAAAAAATACTGTTTTAAAAGATGCTGTAATCATCAGTGGAATAACTTGTCTCCAAAACTTGTTGGTGCTCCAACACTAGAGGTTTTTAAGAAGAGATTGGACAACCATTTGCCTGTAATGATATAGGGTTTCCTGCTTGAGCAGAGGGTTGGACTAGAAAACCTTCAAGATCCCTTCCATCTCTGTTATTCTGTTACTCAAATTGTCAACTGTTATGGAGCACATTTCCAATCTTTTTCAGTACATGCATAAATCATCTTAGTGCGGCTTGCATTAAATTTCTGTCTCTTAATAATTTCAAATTCATATACTTATGGACTCTGCTTTTGGTTTAATGTGGATATCATTTCTAGCTGTGATTGTCCCTTTTTTGCTCCACTTTTCCTTCTTTTTTGGTTTAGTAAACTTCCACCGAAAAGTGAAGATGCAAGTGAAAGTTCTTCTGAGAGTGAAGAAGAGGATGAACAGCCTGAACGCCATCAGGAAATTAACACTGATTTGCCATCAGAATATTGGCAGATTCAAAAATTAGTGAAATATATAAAGGTAAAAAAATTAATTTTGAGGAAAGACTGCAAAGGATCACATTGCTTCTCTTCTGATTAAATTATAAATTCAAAATTATTATTCCAGAATCTCTTCATTTTGTTTTTATTTCTCTAACCAGTTTGCCTCCTACAATTTTTTTGAACCTTTTGAACCTCTGTTGTAATAGATCTATAGAATACGATTTAGTTTAGTCGTAACAATACCCTTTCAGCCCAATATATTGCAAAACAGACAGGTAATCCAGTACAACCTATTATAAAGTGGCAAAATATTAAATATGCTAAATTCCACTGATTTATTGAATTTATATAGACATCCATCTCAACGAAATGTCTTCAGCATCTTTCAAAGTTGTGACATAAGAAAAAAAGAGAACAAAAATGTGACCTAACAGTAACCATATTGTCTCTATGCATGAAGATTTTGCAACAATTTGGAATTAGGTCTTTCTGATCGCCTGGTCAATTTTTTTCCCCACTTTGTTGGGATTTATTTATTGATAGGTCTATAAATTTAGGAGATCACTTATGGCTTTTGCTTTTATATGCAGTTCCTTGCTGGGTTATATTTGTGCATATGAACCATGTTATAGAACATAGTACATAGAACAGAGTTGGAAAGGACTTTGGAAGTCTTCTAATCTAACACCCTGCTTGTGTAAGAGACCCTATTCTATTCCAGACAAGTGGCTGTCCAGTCTCTTCTTAAAAGCCTGCAGTAATAGGGCCCCTACAACTTCTGAAGGCAATGCATTAATTGTTCTCTCACAGTTAGGAAATTTCTCCTTAGTTCTAGGTTGTTTCTTAATTAGTTTCCATCCATTGTTTCTGGTCTTGCTTTCTGATGCTTTGAAAAATAGGTTGTAATTTTGAAAATAATTTTATAATTATACTTTTGAAAATAGATTATAATTTTGAAATTATCATTTTCATGCAATAATATAATTTCAAAAGACTAATTATGAAAGATTTAATCCTACTTTCAAATTTGAGTCAAATACCCCAGAGAAGCAGCTTGATTCTAATAGTTCTTGCTTCTGAAGTGGCTCTTCCAGTAACTACAGGGATTCATATAGCCACACTAGGTACAAAAAACTTCATTCATTTATTATATAGTAACATATAAAAGCAAAAAGAATACTTCCATAAAAATAAAGTGTCACATCACATCAATTTAATTGCTCTGATGGAAAACAAAAGAATATTTAAAAAAAGCAAATCCTTTATTTGTTTCATTTTACTGAATTGTCCACAAGTTGCTTGTGAAAATGCTATAGAGTAATTTCTATTAAATTTAAATAATGTGACATAGTTGGAAGACTAGAAAAAACAGTAGACTTGTTCTCTCTTTGTGTTTATATAATTAATTCCAGAACACTTCTGCTTGAATATGAGAAATTAATAAAATAGCATTGGATTTTGAGTAAAACATTATCTTGTATTAATAAGCTAGCATACTGTGTACCATGGGTGGTCATTTCGTCTTTTAATTTTTTTTAAATGAACCTTAATGTTTTTGCTTAATGCTTGAATATTGTTTTAGATTGTTTTTATTTAGATTGTTTTTGGCTGTTCCATTGTAAATCACTCTGGGCACCATCAGAAGGAAAATTGGTATACCGTTATTATCTTTACAACAGTGTAAAATTACAACTGCCAATTCTGTAGCTAGTGTTGGCTTTTCTACATACTTCTTCCCAAGAACTTAGGATATCATAATGTATTAGTGTAGAATATGTAATCATCCAAGTAGTCTAGTCTTTTGCAATTGACAGATGGAAATGCACAGATTTTTCCAAATGCTGTCTAAGATGTTTTGATATAGCAATTAAAACATCATCATCATTATTATTATTATTATTATTATTATTATCATCATAAACTGAAAGACAAATTAAGAATTGCAAATGGACACAAATAAAAATGTAATTATGAAGAAAGATCATCTCCTTTTCCTCTATAAATTCAATGCAATACATGTAATGATTTATTAGCTCCAAGAGAAAAATGGCAATAGTTATATTGTAAGGTCTTTGGAGATATTCAGTGTTTCTAATTAGGTGGTGTATCACTGAAGCTTTCCAAAATAAATGTTTGCTACTTTTTATCTATTAGGATGAAGACCTTCACAATCAAGAAGTAGAAGTGAATTGCTTTAGATTGGCTTACAAAATTTTTTAAAATAAAACATCAGACATCTCTTATATACGCCCATAAATGTCAACAGTTACAAAAGACTTTTTAATTTGTTTCATACTTTTGTTGGATGAACTTTTTGAAATAAAGTATGATGTTGCTGGATCAAATTAGTTATTCAGATAACAGCTGGAAAAGTGACTTATGGAAGGGTTGTATTAGAAGAGTTCTTTTTATGATCTATTAAAGATAGAAAATAAGTATTATTGATCATGAAAACTGTACAGGAAAAAACAAACAAACCTGGAGACAAAAAGGGCTGCTAGAAGGGATAAATATATATGAGAAAAGAAAAGTGATATATGCTAAGAAAATATAATTAATAAACCAAATGATCTATACACCTAACCAAGCAACTGTAGCCATGTTGACCAAAAACCTAAACTTTTGGCATAGATATAACCTTACCCTTCCTTTGAACCATCACAATTCTCCTAATCTCAAACCTACCCTATGCATATAAGAAACTAACTTGCTCATAGCTGCTGTATCATCATTGGTGGCAGCAGCATGTTTCTGTGATGAGAGGCTGTATAAAGGAAGGCCAGTTGTTAAAAAACAAAATACCCAAATGCATCATCTGTTTGATGCATATAAAAAATTCAAGAGTGAAGTGAATACACCAACAAATTGCAATCACATATACGGCTGGCAGTATATATAATATAAATAGAAGTAGGATGTTGAATTTCTACCATGGCAGGAAAGAGTTGGAGAGAGAACCCAGAAGCTGCAGGGAGAAAAGGATCACTTGCAAAACTACAGTATTTCAAAGGAATATCAGCTTCCTTTAGATTCAAATAAGCCCCAACAGACAGAAAAATAAAATAAAATTGGCCATCAAAAAGCCAGGCAATATCATGTGATCAGCTCCAAATTACTGCAAAAGCTTCAAACACAGAAATCTGATATGGTTACTGTTAGGTCAAGATGTTATTTTGCTGTTCTTCTTGCTGTCACAACTTTGAAGGTGCTGGAGACATTGGGCCCAGTCAATAGAAGAACTATGTAGAGTCATGATATCTCACCATATCAAAAGGGAGCTTGCCTTAGGTAATAAAAAGATGTAGTTTTTGAAGTACCAGTGCAGACTGGTGCTTATATTCTATTTATGCAGCTGGTGGTGAAGGGGATTTAACAGTCCTATTCCACTGCCCCCCTGTGTTTGAAAGACAAACTATTAGGCAGCAGATGCCAGCTAACCAAAGTATTACCATTTCCCTGGAAAGACCAAAAACCACATAAACTACAACCCATTTAGTAGTAGCTAGATATATTTATCTATAGGTCTGCATTATGGACTCAGTCTTTCATTTAACGCTTACCTGCTAGTCACTCCAAAGCCTGCTTGCTGTCTTTTAGAAATTATTCACCTTGCTGGAATGTATGAATAACACCCATTCTGTGAATTTAAGACATTTGCTTGCTGATCTTGTTTATTTTCTGAAAGCATTGCTCCCCTCATATTTGAATGCTCTGTTCATATGGTTTAGTTTTTCTTTGGAAAATCTGTTGGCTTTACTGCAATTCAATTGCCCAATTTTTTATTCAAGCTCAGCTGCTTGTTGTTTTCTTGACAGTCTGAAACAGTGATGGGTCTTCCCAGATTAGTCTTGTTAAATGTCTTTTGCAGACATTATTTCAGGCCCAGCCATGACCCCACACCCACTTGTAGCAGCTGCAACTCTTGCCAGATACTAAGAGCAGAACTTCCCCAGATTCCTCTCTATTATCTGCTCTATTTTGAGAAGAAATCAGCACTTTCCTCTGGTGTTTGACATCAAGCAGAAACACGGCCAGGAAATGATGTGCCTTCCATACGTTCTGGTCCTGGAGAGGGAGGAAAGGTGGAAGAAAAGAGGTTACTGTTAAAAGATCTATTCAGTGTAGCAGCCATGCTGACTGGTGCAGTTTCTATATGCCATGTCCTACAAGTTATGGGTAATGTATACTTTAATTGTTCCAGTAAATGAAGAGAGACAATGTGGATATTTACCTCCTGTCTAATACTCAGTTCTTTGTCATGATAAAGAGTGGAAAAAACAAACCGAAACAAAGGAGAAAGCAGCATAGTGCTGTGTTTTGGCTTTTCCTCAAAGTCCATTGTGTCTTTTGAATGTTGATTTTTCTCACTTAAAAAACAATATGGAATTGATGGATGGGCATAATGAGGCTAGCATTACTTACCTATAATACCTCTCATTTTTAAAAAAATCAGGTTGAATGAGTTTGTGGCTTTCTTGATAAATAAAATCATTTTTATTCACTCTGGGCTGGATGTTAATTTGGTAGAGGCCAAAGGTTGAGTGGGACAGCATCTCATGATGTAATTTACATTTCTTTTGCACAAGTATATGAGTTCTCTGTAATTTGAATGCTGCTATCTGTTGGCTAGACCCCACCTCTCCTCCCCTTAAGGGTGTTTAACAGGGTATAACCAGCTAACTCTAAGAGGTAATCAATGTGGTGGTTTGGGGTGATTTTTTTTTGAGGAAGAGTCATTCTGCTTTGTTTGAAGGGGGAAGTAATCTCCTTTTTAAAAAGGTAATTCCTTAAGCCAGCTGTGTTTGCCTAGTCTCTAACTCTTCCCTTTGAAGCAAATTTGTTATGAAGGCATTGGAAATCAGTTACAGAGGAATATAGAGGAAACAAATTACCTACATGATTTTCAGTCTGGATTCAGGCCAAATCATGAAACATAAACAGAATTTGTTACTCTAGTACAGGGGTGTCAAACTCACATCGTCACACTGGCATCACCTGACATATCGGGACTTTTTCCCTCTTTGTTAAACTGGGCATGGGCATGGCCAGCGCATGATGCATCCAGCCCATGGGCTGGGAGTTTGGCAGCCCTGATCTAGTAGCTGACTTAGATAGGGGAATACATTGTTTGATCCTGTGAGACCTCAACCTGGAGTGTCCTGGATCACCTACAAGTGTTGGCAGTAAAAGTAGTTGGCACTGTTTTACAATGATTCTGTGCTTCAGTCAGTGGTTCCTCATTCATATATCCTGGAGGAAATTGTTTGAATTCATGAGAGGCCTGCAAAGAGTCTGACAATTGTTGTTAACCTCTTGTAAAACCACTGGGAGAGATCATCTATCAGTTCAAGGTGATATGTTATTAATATTACTAGACTGATGACACTTACTTACATATTGCTACTTGGGCCAAACCAGCAATGCTCTGGAAGCTCAGAACTGGTGTTTGGAGTTTATCTGAATGGGACAAAACTATTTGAGATTAAATCACATCAAAACAGAGTTCTTGTTTCCAGCAAGCATCTAGTAACATTGGATTATGTGCTAGATGACACTTTCTCTGTCGAGGCCCATACTGTATGGAACTCTGTTGTCTCTTTTCATAGAACTATATTTTGATACCTTTGAGCCCTTGGTTCCTGGTGGTCCCAGTGGTATTATTCATCCTTTGTATTTAACTTCTGAATTTTATCATTACATATTTTTATTTCATATGTGGCTTTATGTGTGTGCCTAAAGACATCAGAGATTGGCCAGTTCATAAGCATTGTAAAAATTGTACCAAAAAACAGGGAAATAATGATTCAAAAAAGAAATAGCAATTAGGAACAAGATAGATCATGTGTCAAGTGCTTCAACAGCAACATGGGTCAATATTCCAATGGGATGTAGACTCAGACTTTGCCTATATAAATACATTTGCAGCTCTACAAAATTGAGAGGTCAGAAAGTCAGGATGTAAAAAAAATGCCTGAGAGACGTTTGAGTAATAGTGCAAACCTACACTATGAACCCAGTCTGGAATTTTTCCCCTGTATCATGCAATTTTGTTTTCATTCTTCATTTAAAAAAAAACAACTGGTGATGGTTTTAATTTGAAGTTTGCTCCATGTATTCCTTTGTTAGTGAGACATACCAGGCTAGACGGTGTCAGTGCTTAATTAGCTCTTAAACAATACTTATTTTCCACGCATTACAGTCATGTAATGTGAACATTATGGAATCTGTGATTTTTATCATGGTTATGATTTTCCACTGGCCCTGGTTATTTTAATCTGTGTGTTTCATTCACTGCCAGGCTATAACCCAAGAACTGCAGAGGATTCAGGAAATGGGACAAGAAGTTATTCCATAACTCTGTAACACTCCTCCATAACTCATCACTAACAAGTTGCAGCTTGACCTGTGTTGTGTAAAACAAAATGAAAAGTTGGATCAGACAATGAATATTTAATAAGATATTATTCCTATTAAAAAAATACAGCATAAAACCATAGCTGAAGTAATTGTGCTTTTATTCTAGCAAGTAACACAAGCATATCCAATAAAGGAGACTAGATCATCACAAGCGTCCACCTGTTTAAATCAAAGGGCATTTGATACATAGGGCAACTAAATGAGAAACTAATACGCTCATAATTTTAACACAGTATATTCAACTTAATAGTGTATTTTGTTTCAATATAATGAATGGAAGCTGAATTAAGCTTCCTAAAAAAATTCATTTGTAGGCAATAGGTAGCCACAAGTTAGATTTCAAGCAATAATCTAGATTTTTCAGATTCATTTGTAAGGCTAGTTTAAGACAACTTGACATTAAAATTGAAAAAACCTGGTAATACTGTAATAGGACTGCTTGGGAGGTTAGAATGTGAATGAACTGAAACAGTAGAATTATCTGCCAGGTTTTCTTGGCTTTAGTCCCCAATTGAGTCAAATACCAAGGAACAGAGGAATATCTGTTTCTTTCTTGGGCTTTTAAAAAATGGCAGATATTGTAAGGATAAACCAATGGTTTATAATGTATTCCTGCAAACATTTTGTATGTTTGATGCCCCCTTTTAATAGTCTTTGCCTGGCAAAAGTAAAATATGACTAATTATGGAACTTGTTTTGTACTAGGGGTAGAAAGCTGAGGGCAATGTGGTTGGAAACAAGACATTTCATTTCTTTTTTGGATGGGATTTGGATGTTAGATAATACCCTTTCTGCAGGAGCCATATGGACTCCAAGGAGTCTGTGGAGCTTGTGAACTAGTCCCATTGTATTAACTGACAGAAATTTCTGTAAGGAGAAACAGAGGCCTTTTTTTTCTATTTTCCCCCTTAGTTTGGCTTTTTCAGAAGAAAAATAAGTAGGCCAGGTTTAGATTTGTAATAGTTTTATATTAAGTAATGTTTATGATGTTATCATATACCTACCTACATTTTTTTGTTTTAGTGGAATCTTTATTATTGTTCTTTAAGCCCAATGAGAATGAAATGAAAAATGTTATAGATCTCATCTCAGAAAGGTGGTTTTTCTTTAGTTACGGATGTTGCTTAGTATAATTCTGAACTTCATCTATCATCTAAAAAGTGCCTAGATTTTTTTTTCTCCAAGCATGCCTTTAATTTTTTGAGTTTATATTCTCTTTTCATTTCAGTTTGTGGATATTGTGCTGAACCATCCTATAAGTGGAGCTAGATTTTTAGAAATAAAATCTGCCTTTAATTTAAAGCTTTAAAGTTAAGTGTTGCAGTGCCATAGAACTTATTTCACATCCATCATACTATATCCAGTTTCAAAGGTTTTAACAACATGATGCAGTTTTTGTGTACATTTAATAGAGAACTAACAGTTTCCATGTTGATTAAAATCTACCCTTGAAAACTTTCTCTAATAGTTACTAGGCAGAGAAATAATTGTTATGATAATCAGTAGTAATGGTTATAATGTACCACAAATGTATGAGAGCATATGAAAAATATTTTATGGGTTTGTTTTAAAATGTATATTAAACAGTAGAAACATACTTTTATAAGCTACTAGCATAATTTTTTGCATACAAATTTTGTACAAAAAACCCCAGATTCAGTCTTACAAATGTGAAATTAAAAGAAATTTTCAAAAGTTAGAATTGTATCTTTTCTTCAGTTTATTAAAATATTTCAGTGATTTATCAGTGATTTATAGTAGGCTTTTCTTTTGTTCACCTCACTAACAAACCCCACCAAATTGAAATATGCACATTGCCCATATAATTTTGCTGTATAATTTTTTTTATCTTGGTGTTTCTGTCCAGTAAAACCTATAGTAAAACCTATTTTACCCTATATTATATTGATGGTCTCATTTATAGGCGGGTAACCAGACAGCTACTGTAATTGCATTGTGTTCAATGAGAGATTTCAACTTGTCTCAAGAAACGTGCCAGTTGGCAATTAGAGATGTTGGAGGTCTCGAAGTGCTGATTAATTTACTTGATACTGAAGAAATCAAATGTAAGGTGAGTTAGTTGCATAGTGAGCATTATTTTTAAGGATTCTACTAGCTTTCACACAGGGTGTTCATTTTGACTTCCAGATCCTTCTCTTTCTTTGAAAAGCTTTGTGACTATCACTCATCTTGTAAGACTGTATTTTAACTGAAGCCTTGTAAAGAGTCTTAACATTTAAGTCATGGGGGAAATTTAAGGAATTAAAACAATTAAGAATTTATGCATGAATTACAGAGAAATTTTGAGCATCCTTCTAGCTTCCATGTAGAGGGATAATGGAAATCAAGATTTCTTTGGCTGTTTCCTTTTTGCATCCTCACATAAATTTTCTTTAGAGGCTTTTGCCATCATATCTAGGAAGCAAAAGAATTCCCTTCTTCAGTTTTTTTTTTTTTTTTTAATCCCATTTATATCCCGCCCTTCTCCGGAGACTCAGGGCGGCTTACAATTAAGCACAA